>JACDJE010000432.1:1329488-1378738 GCA_016647715.1 Pavo muticus | reverse complement strand
TGGGTTGTGCTAATCCCAGAGCAACATGCAGCTTGGGTCGTTCAGCTTGCAGTATTGTTTTCTTGCCAAGGCTTTTAGGTGAATTTCTCATAAGAAAACATGGAGGGGTGAAGGCTAGAAGATGGCCTCAAAGGAGAGAGGTTCTTCAAAGCTCATCAGGCCAGAAGGAGCTGAAGGGTTGCCTGTAGGTAGAGGCTGAGGGTTATCAGCACACTGCACTGCGTTCACTCACGGCAAAATGTTCTGAGGTTCCTTGTATGCTGATCACAGCAGTCCGTAGGGCCGCTGCAGCCCAGCCCGGCTGCTGGGGGATGCATGCAGGTGAAGGGTTTGGACCTGTGCCTGGTGCTGGGGCTCGGCTTTGGCCGCAGCAGCACTCAGAACGTTTAGATTTTATTCCCTCTCTCTGCAGAGCGGCCGTGGGGCTGCACTGGGGGCCATCCCGTACCGACGGCCGCAGCAGAGGCCGGCCCTGGTCCCAGCTGAGCTCTCGGAGGAGGAAGCCAGGAGGATCGCCAGGATCTTCTCTGCTCGGCTCTGCGAGAAGGAATAGTGTGGATCAGAGCGTGGGTGGAGCATCCCACGGCACAGCTGATTGCTGGCACAGCTGATTGCTGGCGCATCGCAAACACCGCATCCTGGGGAGAGCAGGTGGGAGCAGCAGGGCTCCGCCTCTGGCCATTAATTGGCCTAATTGGGGTTTACTTAGAGGGAGCAGAAGCATGATGGCCCACCAAGGGCAGCTGCAGATCCCAGGTGAGGCTCAACCCCCTGTGGCCAATCCACTGACCGACTTGTTCTTCAGTTCTCCAACCACTGAGATCTGTTCTTACACAATTTATACAACAACTTGGGTAAATCATCCCATCTTGGGGCATCTCCTTGACCCAAAGGATGGAGAACATGAACAAATTGCTGTCCTGGAGGAGAGCAGAGAGCTGCTGCATTGCTGCCCGTTGTGGGGGTGGGAGAGGAGCTCCCTTCCCTCCTCGTGGCCTTTAAGAATCACTGCACATCCAGTCTGAGGATGCTGTAAAACGAGCGTACAAAAGGGTTTGCACAGATATACTGAACTTTTCTATGATAAATTATATTGTAAATTATTTCTGTACATTTCTGTGCTGGATCCCCGTGCTGCAAACCACGCTCAGTTATGTCCGCGCCGCTGTTGGAGCGCTGTTTGTGTTTCAATAAAGCGATGACAATTCTGGCTCTGTGTGCCTGCTCTGCCAGCTGCATCCCAATGGGACTGAATACCTCCGAGCAGTGCAGGTGGAGCAGAGCGGGGTGAGGGGGTCCTGCTGGTAACCCCAGAGGTGGGGATGGGGCTGCCCTGGGAGCACCTTGGCCACGTGGCTGTGAGTTTTAAGAAAGCAGAAAAAGGGCTTTTGTTGAGTTCTCAGCCCATCCTGGAGCTGCTTCCCATCCCTGCAGCCTTTGTGCATTGCTGTCTGCCAAATGGGACGGGGGTTTTGTTGTCTGTACCCCATGGATGTGAACTTGGGGTTCCTGATTCTGCTCCATGTGAGTGCAGGGGACGTGTGGTGGTGGCTGCGGTGCAGGAAATCCCTGTGGTAAACAAACCCAGCCCTGGCAGCTGTGTGGGATTAACGGTGGCCTCATGCTGGGGTCAGAGGGTCTGTCCCAGGTTCCCAAGCAGGCCGGATCGTGTTTTCCAGTGCTGCTCCCAAAAAGCTTTGGCATGGGGACTGAAATGCTGTCACCCCTCGGGGCTGCCAGCTGACCCCACTCTCAGCTCAAATGCCAACCAGGGGACGGGGCTGTGCTGCCACCCGATCCCTGCAGCCCCTGGAATGTCCTCTGGGTGCTATATAAGTAAGTGGGGGCAGGAGCTGGCGCTTGGGGCCACGCGTGGCTGGAAGGAGTGAGACGGGGACACGGAGCCGAGCGCCCCATGGTAAGGCCCTGTGGGACACCAGTGGTCAGCGGGCTGCACCAGGCTGCTCCGGGCCTCGGTTTCCCTGAGGATGCAGAGAAACAGAGCGGGATTTGATTCTGTGCTTGTCTGAAGCCAACCAGAGCTGTGGCAGCGAACTGTCATCTCCATCCGTGAGCCAGGAGCCCCATAGGACACAGCGTCCCGCTGCCAACCTTTGCGTTCCCTCTCAGCCATCATGGTGGGCCTGAAGCCCCCCGAGGTGCCCCCCACGGCCGCCGTGAAGTTCTTCAGCGCCGGGACGGCCGCCTGCATCGCTGACCTCTGCACCTTCCCCCTGGACACCGCCAAAGTGCGGCTGCAGGTAAAGCCTCGAGAACCCCACAGGCAGATGGAGCTCCCACAGTGCCGGGAGCCACCACGGCGATGCCACCGAGCGGGGACAGCTGGGGCACAGTGGGCGGGGTGACGCGGTGGGCACCCCACAGATCCAGGGCGAGGTGAGGATCCCACGCAGCACCAACACAGTGGAGTACCGGGGTGTGCTGGGCACGCTGAGCACCATGGTGCGCACCGAGGGGCCCCGCAGCCTCTACAGCGGGCTGGTGGCCGGGCTGCAGCGGCAGATGAGCTTTGCCTCCATCCGCATCGGGCTCTACGACTCTGTGAAGCAGCTCTACACCCCAAAGGGGGCTGAGAGTGAGTGCAGTGGGGGCTGGGACCCCACCCCTGTTGCGCATCCCAACCTGGTGTGCAACCACCCCAGCGGACACCAACCTACCCCAATGGGGGACCAACTCATCCCAGCTGGGACCAGTCATGTCAATGGGGATCAACCCACTCCGGTGGGGGACCGACTCATCCCAGTAGGGATCAACCCATCTCAATGGGGGACCAATTCATCCCAGTAGGGATAACCCACCCTAATACGGGACTAACCCACCCCAATGGGCACCAACCTTCCTCAGTAGGGGACCAACTCATCCCAGCAGGGATTACCCACTGCAGTGGGGGGCCAAGCCACCCCAATGGGGGACCAACTCATCCCAACAGGGATTACCCATTCCAATGGGGGACCAACCCACCCCAGTGGGGGACCAACTCATCCCACTAGGGATCAACCCATCCCAATGGGGACAAACCCACCCCAAGCATGCAGAACCCAGCCCCAGATGCACAACCCTCCCCAGAATGCACCCCCAAACCCCAGAGCCACCCCCCTTCCTGCCTGTGGCACGGGATGGGGTCCCCAACATGTGCCCTCCCCAGGCACAGGGCTGCTGGCGCGGCTGCTGGCGGGCTGCACCACGGGGGCCGTGGCGGTGACGTGCGCCCAGCCCACCGACGTGGTCAAGGTGCGGTTCCAGGCTCTTGGGGCACTGCCAGAGAGCAACCGGCGGTACAGCGGCACCGTGGATGCCTACAGGACCATCGCCAGGGAGGAGGGAGTGCGTGGGCTGTGGAGAGGTAGGGGATGGGATGGGAGGTGGAAATGGGATGGGATGGAAGAGGAGATAGTGGTGAGGGAAGGTAGATGGGAGCAGTCATGTCAGTAGGGAACAACCCACTCCAATGGGGGACCAACTCATCCCAGGAGGGATCAACCCATCTCAGTGGGGAACCAATTCATCCCAGTAGGGATAACCTACCCCAGTAGGGGACCAACCCACCCCAATGGGCACCAACCTACCCCAGTAGGGGACCAACTCATCCCAGCAGGGATTACCCACTGCAGTGGGGGGCCAAGCCACCCCAATGGGGGACCAACTCATCCCAGTAGGGATCAACCCATCTCATTGGGGAACCAATTCATCCCAGTAGGGATAACCTACCCTAATAGGGGACCAACCCACCCCAATGGGCACCAACCTATCCACATGGCATGAGGATAGGGATGAAATAGAAAAGAGGATAGGAATGGCATGAGATGGCAACAGGACTCACTGCATCAGAGGAGTTTGGGCGGGAAGAGATCTCAGAGCCCCCCTAGCACCAACCCCTCCATGGGCAGGGACACCTCCTGCAGCCCTGGTGTCCGTAGCTCCATCCATGGCCTTGGGCACTGCCAGGGAGGGGCACCCACAGCTCTGGGCATCAGTGCCAGGGCCCTCCTTAAAGGTGAAGGATGTCTATGAGAACTGTGGCACTGAGCAACACGGTCAGTGGGGCTGCGTTGGGGCTGGACTTGGGGATCTTGGAGGGCTTTCCCAGCCTTAATGATTCTATGAACCCCATCTCTCAGCCCTGAATGGGGACGAGGGATGGGGACGGGGCTGAGGACAGGGACAGTGGCACTGGGGCACCCAGCAGGCCGTGGGCCCCATCCCAACACCGCCGCCCTCCCCCCAGGGACGCTGCCCAACATCGCCCGCAACGCCATCATCAACTGCGGCGAGCTCGTCACCTACGACCTCATCAAGGACACGCTGCTGCGGGCGCAGCTGATGACAGGTGAGGGCGGGACCGAAGGCGCAGCCCCACGTGCCATCCCAGTCCCCAAAGCCCTCACCCCCATTCTGCCCCACAGACAACCTCCCCTGTCACTTCGTGGCCGCTTTTGGGGCCGGGTTCTGCGCCACGGTGGTGGCGTCACCGGTGGATGTGGTGAAGACGCGGTACATGAACGCCGGCCCCGGGCAGTACCGGAACGTGCCGAGCTGCCTGCTGGCCCTGCTGCTGCAGGACGGCATCGCTGGCCTCTATAAGGGGTGAGTGGTGCCACGCTGCCGGCTGCGCTCCGCCCACCAACCCCGTACCGCCAAGCAGGGTGGCCGACGTCCCCTCCAACGCCGCTGTCCTCGCTGCAGGTTCGTCCCCTCCTTCCTGCGCCTCGGCTCCTGGAACGTGGTGATGTTCATCTCCTACGAGCAGCTGCAGCGTGTGGTGATGCTGGCCCGGACCGCACCCCCCTGATCGCCCCCAGCCCCGCTCGTCAGCGCTGATGAGCTGCAGCAGTCAATGACGTTAACTGCCGAAGCAGCGGGGGGGGGGGACAGCAAAGGTCCCCAACCCTATGGGATGAGAAGGACCAAAGGCAGCTCTGTGAGGGACCAGCGGGAGGAGAATGGAGAGGGGGGAAGGATGGAGGTGTCCGCAGTGGAGCGGGGAGAGGAAGGAAGAAGGCGGTGAGGTTTCCAGTTGGGAACAGCGGAGCTTCCCGGCAGCAGTGGGACAGAGAGGTGGGAGGAGCGGTGTGGGAGGGGGGATGTGGTGAGTCCGGGTATTCCTCGCTGATGCTTCGAATAAATCACCCCTATGGGGTCTATCTCAGCGGGACTTGGGGCTCCGGCACCTTATTTTTATTAGGGGGGGAGGGGGGTTCTCCTGGTCCGGAGGTGCGGTTGGGTTCCAGTCCTCGTGGTCTGTTCCTCAATGATTCTGGTCTTGCCAAAGGGGAGCAGCCCAAATCCAGGGAACGCTGCAGTGCAGAAGGAAGCGAGGAGGGCAGCAATTGGTGCACCAAAACACAAGGGGAGCAGAGCCAGGGTGGTGGGAGCAGAGCCAGGGTGGTGGGAGCAGCCCCGGCAGCGTTCTGCGGGTGGGTGGGGTCCTGGCACCGGGGGAAATCCCCCACTTTTTACCTCGCTCGCAGCGCCGGCAGCCTCACCGGGAGGACAGCAGAGGGCTGACAGCTCCTAGGACAGCAGCGCACTCCTCAGGAGCAGCTTCTTGTTGGGCGTGAGGCGTTTGGGGAAGCAGACGTTGAAGTGGATGAGGAGGTCACCCCTACGCCGCGGGTCCTCGAGCAGCGGCATCCCCTCCCCAGGCACCGCTTTGCAGTAGGTGGGGCTGCAAAGCGAGAGGGGGCCGAGAGGGGCGGTGAGGTGCTCCCGTCCCCACATGGGGGAGATGGGGCCCCACTGAGGTGCACAGCGCCGCTCCTGCAAGCGCTGCCCCACACAGTGCCCTGCGTGCTCATCTGAGGTTTCTGAAGGCAGATTTACTCTCACCCAGCGCCAGCCCACCCTGCCCTTTCCTCTTATCCTCACATTCCTTAAACTGGGGGCAACGCCGCACCACCCGGCTCCCACCTCCCCGTTTTTGCCTCTCCAAGCACTCTCAGGGTGAGCAGAGCACGGTGGGACTCTGCCTGCGGGCCGGGAACCCCCAGCCTGCTCCCGAAGCTCTCGGAGCACCCAAGAACCCACGCGGAGCAGCTGGCAGCCTGCAGAGGTTCCTCCCGCAGCGCCCATTCGCCTGCAGCTCTGCACACCCCCCCGCCCCGAGCGCGCTGCTCACTGCACGATGTCGTTGATGGGGATGCTCAGCAGCCGCCCGTCCAGCGTCCTCACATCCACTGTGCAGCCAATCAGCGCCTGCAGACGCAGAGCAGGACCGAACCCAGCGCTGTCCTCCCTCCTCTGCACGTTTTGCAGCTGCCGGCTGAAGGCGAACGGCAGCTGGACGTCCCCTCCCTTCGCTCCTCACCTTTCCCAGGGGGATGTTGACCACGTAAATGAGGTCGTCGTTGGTTCTTTTAAACCTCGGGTGAGGTTTCTCTTGGATAACGAAGGTGATGTCAGCTGGAATGACGTTTGGACCCTAAAAAGGGGGGAAAAAAGAGATGTGGGGATGGTTGGAAACACCGTTTTATACAGGGCGAGGGGGCACCAAGAGCTGCGCCTTTGTTGCTGGCTTGTAAGAGAAGAGTATTTTCTTCACTTAGGGCAAAAAAGCCAACAACGTGTTTTATCAAAGTCTCCTGGTAAGCCAAAGGAAACCAGAGTGAGTTCTGCAAATGCGAGGGCAGACAGAACAGCACCCCTTTCTGTTATTTGGACCCCAAGGTGAAGGCAGAAGGGGCTCCTTTCTTTCTGATTCTGAACACAGCAGCGTGGCTGCGCCCCAGAGGAAGCTGTCAGTACCCCGGGTGGGTGCTAAGGGCACAGCGCAGCCATGCGTCCACACAGCAGCAGGGGCAGAACAATCTGAGCTCCCACTGCTGGGACGTGGCAGAAATAGGAAACCTGCAAAGAGCACACAGCTGTGCCTGAGGAAACCCAGCCCAGAACTTCGGGCCGCAGTGGTTACCTGGTCTCCTTCCTTTTCAAAGGTGACCCTGGTGCCTTGCTTCCACCCTGGCTGCACGTCAATGATCAGGATCTTGTCCCTGATGGTGCTCGTTTGGCCGTCTTCGTTCATCACCTGCAGGGTGGATGAGCTCAGGGGTATGGCAGGGGAACCTCTGCTGTCAGAACAGCTCCAGGCCAGGCTGGATGCACCCCGGGCAGTGTGATCTGGGGGGGCGAAGGAGTCCTCACCCTGCCTGGCACAAGCTCCCTCACTGTCCTTACCCGACGGGAGATCTTCATCTTCTTGGTGCAGCCAAAGAAGAGGTCTTCAAGGGAGACGTGGAGGTCCCACACCATCGGGGGGTCCTGCTTCATCACACCTCTTCCTCGCAGCCCTCCAAAGGGCAGGGTCACCTCCAAGCCATCCTTGGTGAAAAACTCTGCATGGGGCAGCATGGGGGATGCAGGGCTCCAAACCCCAGTCCCAGGGTGAAAGAGAGAACAAAACTTCCAGCAGAGAGGAGAAGGAAGTGAGATGACAAGGAAATATTCCACTCAGAGGGTGGTGAGTCCCTGGCACTGCTGCCCAGAGCTGTGGGTGCCCCATCCCTGGAGGTGCCATAGGCCACAGATGGGCCCTGGGCAGCCTGAGCTGGGGGCACCCAGCCCATAACAAGGGGTGGGGCTGAGGGGGCTTTGAGGTCTGTTAGGAAGAAGCACTGACACAGACCATGAAGTTCAGGGGCTGGTGGTGAACACAGCCCTAAAAGGGCACAGGCTGCCCCAGGGATGGCAGCAGAGCATCCACCCACCTGCAAAGGGGTTGTGTCCTCCAAAGAACTCCTTGAAGACTTTGTCAGGGTTGTTGTGGAAAACGTACCCAGCAGTCCAGGCGTCCTCACCACCGGACTCCACAGGGATGCCACCTTTGAGACCTTCCTCACCAAACCTATCATAGATGCCTCTCCTTACAGCTAGGGGACAAGGAGGGATTGGGAACAGTCATTTTACTGAGAGGACACCCTCAGAGCAGCCTTGCGGAGAAGGATGTGGGGGTTCTGGTGGAGAAAAGCAGGACATGAGCCAGCAGTGTGTACTTGCAGCCCATAAGGCCAGCAGGGCTGCACCAACAGAGGGGGCAGCAGGCAGGGAGGGGACTGTCCCCTTATGAGGATTGCCCCTTGTGAGGCTCCATCTGGAGCACTGCGTCCAGGCCTGGGGCCTCCAGCACAGGAGGGATGTGGGGCTGTGGGTCCAGAGGAGGGCACAGGGATGCTCAGAGGATGGAGCACCTCTGTGTGGAGACAGGCTGAGGGAGCTGGGGGTGTTCAGCCTGGAGAAAGGAAGGCTGTGGAGACCCAAACTGCAGCCTTCCAGTACCTAAAGGGAGCTGATAAATCAAAGGGAGAGAGACTTTTCACACAATCTAATAGTGATAGGACAAAAAGGAATGCCTTTAAAGAAAAAGAAGGGCAATTTAGGCTAGATGTGAGCAGGAAATTCTTTTCCCAGAGGGTGGTAAGGCCCCAGCACTGCTGCCCAGGGCTGTGGGTTCCCCATCCCTGGAGGTGAAAAGGCCACAGATGGGCCCTGGGCAGTCTGAGCTGGATGGTGGAGCGGGGAGGGTGATGGCACCCAGCCCACAGCAGAGGGTGGGGATGGAAGGATTTTAACATCCCCTCTACCTTCAGCCATTCTGTGATTCTATGATTTTCTCCTGCTTCTGGTTATGGAGAGCCCCAGCCCCAGGCTTTGCTTGGGCAGAGGTGGGGGAGATGGGGCCCCTAAAGCTGAGGAGGGGTTGCATGTGAGCAGGGCTCACCGCCCCGTATGAATGTTTACAAGGGTGGATGGTGATAGGACACAGAGGAATGGTTTGAAAGTGAGACAGGGGAGGTTGAGGTTGGATCTTAGCAGGAAGTTTTTCACCCAGAGGGTGGTGAGGCACTGGAACAGGTTGCCCAAGGAGGCTGTGGATGCCCCATCCCTGCAGGCATTCAAGGCCAGGCTGGATGTGGCTCTGGGCAGCCTGGGCTGCTGTTTGGCGACCCTGCACACAGCAGGGGTTGGGACTGGATGAGCATTGTGGTCCTTTTCAACCCAGGCCATTCTATCATTCTCTGGAGTTCAGCCCCCACTGCTTACGGTCGCTCAGCACATCGTAGGCCTCCGCCAGCAGCCGGAACCGCTCCTGCGCCAACGGCTCCTTGCATTTCTGCGGGTGGTTCTCCAAGGCCAGCAGCCGGTACCTGCGGGGGGAGGAGCAGAGCGCGGCCTGCAGCCCCCGCCAGACCCAGTAGGGGGATTGAGGCAGCCGGCTGCCCCGAGCCCAGCCGCACGCTGGCCACCCCTACCCCCCCCACGTCCTCCTCTCCCCCCTCACGCCTTCTTAATGTCGGCGTCCGTGGCGGTGCGGTCCAGCTCCAGCACGGCGTAGTAGTCAAGCCCCATGGCGGCCCCGTCGCTATGGATACGCAGCCCGCGCGGCGTCACCACGGCAACGGGGCAAGGCCGCACTTCCGGCTCTTAGCCACACTTCCGGTTCCGACGGCGCGGGGCACGATGGGAACTGTGGTTCTTTCGGCAGCGCCGCCGCCATTTCCCGCACCCGACGCGACTCCCACTCGCCTTTTTAAGATTAATGACGGTTTTTCCTCCACACCCGCTCTATGAAAGCATCTTTATTTCAGCCCACAGCCACGGTTTAATCCCCAACCCCCACCCCACAAACAGCAGTCACCCTCACGACAGATAAAAATCGGCTGTAATGGATAAACCTGAGCAGCTCACACACAGCAGAGGCAGTGGAAGCAGCCCCAGCCCTCCTCACAGCCCCACACGGCCATGTTGTGCACAGCCCCCCACCCCTACAGGTCACCCAGCTGGTACCGCCGCACCACCCCATCCCTGCAGCACGTGTAGATCTGCTTCTCCCACGGAGCAACCTGAAAAAGGGGGAAAAATGCAATAAACCAACAAAGCAGTGTGGAAGTACAGCACCTCTCATGCTATAGGGGTGGGGAAAAGCAGAGAAAGCCAACAGCTCTGCCGCTGCTCCAAGAAGTACCCACACATCTAAAAGACACATGTGCCAACTTATGTTTTCTCTCTGAAAATTCATTGAATCATGGAACAGCCTGGGTTGAAAAGGACCACAGTGCTCATCCAGTTCCAACCCCCTGCTATGTGGTTGCCAACCAGCAGCCCAGGCTGCCCAGAGCCACATCCAGCCTGGCCTTGAATGCCTGCAGGGATGGGGCATCCACAGCCTCCTTGGGCTTTTAGGCAAAACTGACCTTTTCCATCAATCATTACCACCTGGGAGAAACGTTCTCCTGTCCCTATGGTACAGAACAGCTCACTGAAGGACATTCACATATACACAAAAGATGGTATGTCCTTTCTTGTGGGTTTATGTGCAGTCTGAGCAACACACTCCTTTGTCCTCAGAGCAGCCCTGACACACAGCTTGGGCACTTCCAGAGATGGGGCGTCCTTTCAGATTTGTTCTATAGGGGGAACAGCAGATGAGCATCTCCTGAAGCAACAAGATCTGCCACCACCTCACACAGAAGTAGGCCCATGAGAACCTAACAAGGCTCAATAAGGCCAAGTGCAGGGCGCTGCACTTGGGTCAGGGCAATCCCAGGTACCAGTACAGACTGGAGGAAGATCTCCTTGAGAGCAGCCCTGCGGAGAAGGACTTGGGGGTCCTGGTGGACGAGAAGCTGGACATGAGCCAGCAGTGCGTGCTTGCAGTCTGGAAGGCCAACTGTGTTCTGGGCTGCATTAAAAAGGGGTGGCCAGCAGGGAGAGGGAGGTGATTGTCCCCCTCTGCTCAGCTCTTGTGAGGCCCCATCTGCAGTNGGCCTTCACAAAAGAAGCAATGTTTGTTGGTCACTCTGATTGCAGCAAGCAGCACCCTGCGCCAAGCTTTACTTATCAGCAGGAGCGGCAGATGTGCAGCCTCTGGACCACAGCCAGTCACTCTTCTCTCTCCTCCAGAGCACGCAATGGCTTGAGTTGAAAGCTGGTCAGTCCTGTCAGTGTCTTTGCTCCCAGTTTGTTTCTGTGATGGCCAAAGCAAGGAGCTTATAAACAGGAGGGAGAACGGCTGTTTACAAGGGTGGATGGTGATAGGACAAGGGGGAATGGTTTGAAAGTGAGACAGGGGAGGTTGAGGTTGGATCTGAGGAGGAAGTTTTTCCCCCAGAGGGTGGTGAGGCACTGGAACAGGTTGCCCAAGGAGGCTGTGGATGCCCCAGCCCTGCAGGCATTCAAGGCCAGGCTGGATGTGGCTCTGGGCAGCCTGGGCTGCTGGTTGGCGACCCTGCACACAGCAGGGGGTTGGGACTGGATGAGCATTGTGGACCTTTGCAACCCAGGCCATTCTATCATTGTACAATTGTATGAACTTGCTGAAGATTTCACTCTTATCTCAGAGGTGGGCAGGTAAGTGCTCACATAAAGGGTCTTCTGATAGATCTGAAGAGGAAAATGGGTTTGGGTACTGCTGAATTTGATAGGACGAGAGGTCAAGGCCTCATGTTGCACCAGAGGAGGGGTCAGTTGGCTATTAGGAAACATTTATTCTCCAAAGAGTGGTGATGCATTGCACAGCTGCCCAGGGAGGGGGGCAGTCACCATCCCTGGGGGTGCTCCAGAGCCGTGGGGATGTGGCACTGAGGGATGTGGGCAGTGGGTATGGTGGGGTGTGCTGGGGTTGGTGACCTTAGAGGTCTTTTCCAACCTTAATGATTTTACGATTCCCCGAATTTTACAGGTCAATTTTCAGGCTCAGAATGATGCTGCATGCTAACCTTGTGTTTATCAGCTCAGGAAAGGACTGTGGAGGGGGAACGACTTAAAACTAAGCTGATGTCCATCAGTACCGTGTGGTTCAGAGCCCAGGGAACACAGCTCACTGTCTCCCATCTGTGTGGACACAGAGCAGCTGAAGTACTTTGTGATCTCACATCACGAAGGAGCTGAAGACAGGCAGCACTGTGCTGCCAGCTGTTGCTTTGACCCCAGTAAACTCCCAAGCACAGATCAATTCCAGCTTCCTTACAAGAAAACAAACATTCTGCCAGATCTACTCCACAGCTAAGTTACTTCTCTGCTTCAGTTCTACTCCTGCAAAGTGGAGATAATACTACCATGTACCACAGAGAGATGCTGACAGCATTTGCTTATGCCAAACATTAGGATTATTCAGGTAGAAGAAATAAGCTGAAAAGTCAACAGTGTGAAGGAGTTCACTTGGGCAGCCAATTCCTGAGATAAATGCAGCTGCCTGCTGCTTGGCATCACCTTTTCCCATGTGCTCTACTTCAGTCAACACACCGTAATCCTTACCTTGTACACAGGGTCACAGTCTGCCTCTGTGAGGTCGATGACATAATCGAGGTCTTGCTGAATGATAAAGCATGTTCCATCACCTATGCAAGCAGAAAGAACACCAAGGAAGGAAGGAATATTAGGTGATGAGTAAAAACAGGCCATGTTCTCTCTACAAACAGCACTGTGGGCCCAGTAGAAATGCCCAAGGAGAGGGAGATGTGCTGTGAGGGCATCAGTGAGACGGGAAAAGGCTCTAATGATTGAGAAGCTCCTTGCAGGCCCTGTTCTGGGGGAGCACAAGAAAAATCACAAGGCAAAAAGCAACTACGTAATAGGAGGTTCCACTACATCACCTTTTTGCATTGGACACTTTGTCAAGCCCTCTTCTATGGCTTGCACATCCAATGCTTGCATATAAGAGAGGGCCCAAAGAGCACAAAACTGCTCAGTTCTACCATCTGTACACAGCACTTGAGTTACCTTGGCTGGCAATGAATCCATCTCGGTACGGGAGCAGAGAAAGCACTGGAGCTCCTGATCTGTGAATGATTTGGATTGGAGCACTGGGAAAAAAAAAGGAACAGGAAGAAGAAAAGCGTTATGGACAGATCAAAACCCATCCCAGTGTCTGAGTGCTGAAAGAAGAACGTGAGGCAGTGATTAAAAGATACATGAGGAGAACATTAAGACATAGGGATTATCCCTACCAGAACAGCCACAAGCTTGGAGCTTATCTGCATGGAAGACTTCTCAGATTTTTCCATGCCAGGCTCCTCTGTCCTCACCCATCCATCTGGATGCTCCTTGCTTAGAGCTTGCCCTTCACACCAACTAAAAGCCACCTCAAAGCAGCTCCTGCCAAAGCATCCTCCTTAGTGCTCCCCAAGAGAAAGGAAAGGCTGCAAGGGACTCCAAGGCTCACAGTGCCATTGGCCTGGGCTGTATCCACCTTCAGAAGAGGCAGTGTCTGCCAGCACCTTTGATTTGACTCTTCCTCAGAGGAAAACAACCAACCACAACTGCCATTCAGTACTTGCAGCCCCAGGCATGCACTCACTTGGTGTTTCTCACATCCAGCTGATAGATGTTCCCATCCTGAGTCCCTGCTAGGAAATAGGTACTTGAGAGGAATGTGCAGCAATTGAATGCATCGGATCCATCAAAGAGGAACACCTGGGATTATAAAAAGCAACACGTGTCAGGTCTCACAGATGTGCCAAAGCAGCCACAGGACGGCCAGGAATAGGAAGCAATTCATTCAGGAAGTCAGTAAGGTTGTTTCTGTGAGTCATGGCACAAACTTGCAAATCCAGAGCTGGGTTAATAACCCTCTCAACTCTGCTCCAAGATGTGTGGGAGAACAGTGCCCTAGAATCAGCCTTGCAATCAGCTACTGCAATCAGTGAGTGCCCCTGGGGCTCCTCTGGAGAAAGGATCCATCACAGCACGACAGGCAGACCAACACTGAGCTCAAACTTGTCTTCAGACAGCCCTGGAGCAGCAAGACCAGATCTGCAAAGCAGGTTTGTGAAGACTGCTCCCTTCTCACAGAGCCACAGTCGTTGCTGAAGGGCTGCAGGCTGCTATCAGCCAAGCCTTTGCCACCCCACTCGCCAGCCTTGGTGAGCATCTGCTCCACTCAATTTTCACTCTCCACAAGGAATTAAATCTGCTATGCCAGAAGCTTGTGTCCACAGCCCAGGACAGTCCTGTAGGATCTTCAGGACCTCAGAACTACCAACTCCCTTCCCTTTGCTGGAGGGAGATGGGCTGGTGAACACCTCAGATCCCTTTAAATGCTATTCAAAACAAAGAGCAATTTTACACCCCAGCTGCGTGGCTGTGCAGCCCAAGCAGGCTACAGGGAAGGCAGCAGCTCTGCAGACACAGCCTCAGTTCCTGCCTTCTCAATGACATCTACTGGCTGCTGTTTAGTTTGCCACACACCTGGGTGGAACACACAAGCAATTCTTACTCCTCAACCCCCCACATATAAACCTAGCCAGAAAAAAAAGGAGAGAAAGGATCCCCTTATTGTACTGGGCTTTAGACTGTCTTTATTAGGGAATAAATACAGGGGAGAGCACTGCAACTTGGGACCCCAACCAAAAGCATTGCTCCCCAGAGAGCTGGATAGATAGCAGCAGCTGAGCACTCTCAGGAGAGTGCCACGGGACTTGGGGCACAAAACCAGTGCGTGTGCACAGTGCTGGTTCCCACCCTCTCCTGCAGAGGGGTACTTTGAAGCACTACTGATAGGCTCAGCCTCCTTACCTGCTGCCTGCTCTGCAGCCCAACTCCTTGCAGCTTCTTGTCTTCTCGAGCCAGCAGCAGGATTTTCCCTTCTGTCCCAATCTCACGTTCACCTGAGAGGAAGACAAAGGTCAACTCCAGCAGTGCAGGCAATGTCCTGAATTCTGATGGTTGGGATCACAACTGCTGAACCCACAGCAACATCCCTCTTATGCAAAGCAGGCCAGTAGCCAACGAGACCGCAGTCTTAATCACCCAAGCTGGAAGATAAGGCTGAATTCCTCCACAGGGCTGTATTCTGGTGACCCAGTGAGGGCATCCAGCAGCATGCCACGCTCTCTGAATTACACCCACAGCACCAGCTGACAAAAACTAAGGGGAAATAAAGGTTGTCCTTTAAGAATGTTCCTTACTGGGAGCTTTTTCAGGCGTGCCCAGGTTCACCGAGTCGTCAGCAGCGCCCACAGCGATGCCGTTGATGGGAGAGCCACAGTCAGCAATGACACCCAGGCAGGAGGATTTGCCACAGTCCCAGAGGCGTGCGGTGCCATCCCTAGAGCAGGAAAGGACATTTCTTCCCCGCTCCACAATGGCAGTGTCCAAAATACCTGAATCAAAGCAAAGGCTGCGTTCAGAGACAGCGCAGAAGGCAAAGGCTGAGAAGAGCATACATTTCCCAAGGCAACCGTGCACCCACCTACAAGTCCCAAGGCATTGGCTCCAGAGAGCCACCAGCCAGCACAGCAGGGGACACACAGGCAAGTTATGGGAGGTGCAGCACAGGGGAAGGGAGCTACAGCTTTCAGAAAGAGGTCTGTGTGAAAGGCAGCAGCTCCCAGTAGATCAGCATGGGAGCCATCATGCTGCACAAGGGTGGGATGCTACCAATAACATCACAGAATGGTTGAGGTTGGAAGGGATTCTAGAAATCACCCGGTCAAACCCCTAAACTACGGCCCCTTTCCCCCTCTTGTGAGCTGTCACTTGGAGCAGAACTGGGCTATGGCCTCCCACAGCTCAGGCTTAGCTGATACTGCAGCTGCTGCCAAGTTTCTACCTCCAGAGGTAACCTCTAACTCGGGCAGGAAGCTGTCCAGCCCAGCACTCCTACAGCACTGCTCTGGATAACCCCAAAAGCTGCACGGGGCAAGCAGTATCTCTATTACCCAGCTGCAGTAACATCAAAAGAGCAGTCTTAGCAAATGCTAATGCCCCCAACCACTCCATTTTGAGTCTAGATTTGAAAAAAGCCATGACACAGTGCTTTTCTGGAAGGGAACCGTCAGATGGTTAGAAGGCTTAATTAATACTTTCCCTACAGAAGCAGTCATTAAACATCACAAACTGAAATGCCGGGGGAAGCCTGAATCAGTGGAAGCCAAGCAGTTTGGGCTGGAGCTCTGAAGGTGAACCTTGGAGCCACCAGGAGCCAAACAGAGCTGTTCTGACCCAATGCCATCACACTGCCTGCCATGTTTTGCTTACAGGACATTTGTGTCCAAGTGTTTGAAAGCCACGCAGTTAGATCCCATGAAAACAATGGCATCTTCAGTGCAAAACAAGTTAATCAGGCTTTAAGCAGGTGGCTGCATGGCTTACACTTCTCAGTAAAGCACCTTGTGAGATGGGGAGAACAGGAGCCTGTGCAGAGCTGTGCTATTTGCTCAGGAAGGTGGGGATCTGAGCAGCGTTTTGGGCATCCTATGCTGCATCTGCAGCTCACTTGGGTGAGCATGAGCAAGTCCAAGTGTCCACATTGGTAAACAGGAGGAAAACAGGAGCTTGCTTAAGCACTGTGCATAAATTCAGATTGCTTCTGAGGGAATGGCCCTGGAAGCCAAACCTTTTCAGTGACTGTGGCAAACAGGCTCTGTCCACAGTCACTTGAGTTGGTAGGGATCTCTGAAGGCCATCTGGTCCGACTCCCTGCAATGAACAGGGACACCTACAGCTCCATCAGGTGCTCAGAGCCTGGTCCAGCCTGATCTCCAAGGATGGGAGACATTTCTGCCCCAACGCTTGCCCTCAGGAGCCTTTCTGGGCGGCTCACCATCCACGCCTTGCAGTCCATTGGGACTAAAACAGTGTCAGCTGGAAGAGTTTGTAGCAATCACAGCAAATAGCCCTCAAAGCACCACAGAAGGTGGACCAGGAATCCTCTATGCAAGGAATTTATTGTCATTTTCAGCAGCAAGATCATCAATAGGGGCACAGCTGAACATCTGAGAATGAACAAGCTTATCCCAGCCTCTACTAAGAAACAATCATTGAAGCATCCCTGCAGCTGCTCTTGCTGTGCACGGTGCTGAAGGTGAGAATGGCATCCTCAAGGCAGTGACTGCCCATCCACCCTCTGCACATCTCCTAAAGCTGCTGCATGCTTTTCTAGGCAAAGGCAAAAAAAGGAAGAGGCTCTGGAGCAACTGAAGGTAAGCGTGATGAGCTGGGAATGAGCGGGAGGCACTCCTTGCAAGCAGGAAGGCTGCTAATGCAGGTCAGAGCTGCAGAGCTCCACCTCTGGCACTCACAACAGGCTGAAGGATCGTGTCCTCCCTCAGCTCAGCAAGAGAAAGCTCCAGCTGTTTAGCACAGCAACCGCTCATCTTTTATTCTGGGAGGCTGAAAAACTTCTGTCATCTAACACGAATGCACAGCACGAGGTGCAGCAGGCTGGGAACTGAACTTCAGCCCTTGGGTGCAATGCAATGACACACACAGCAGGTTAAGCATTTCAAAGGCTAAGTGCTCTGTACCTCCTTTGTGACCTTTAAACGTTACTACGCAGCTGGCATCTTCTGCTGACCAGATCTTTAGCTGGGCATCCATTCCCCCACTCAGAACCACAAGGCCCGATGGGAAAAACCTGCAACAATTCACATCATACACATGGCCTTCCAAAAGTCTCTGGAAAAACAAAGAACTACATGCTAGTTCCATTGTCATCACCCTCATGCCAAGCAATTTTTGAGCTGTGACGTTGGAGAGATCAGTGTTATCACGAGGGCAGAGGATTGAGCTCAGATCCTCCAGGCTTGCACTCCTGGAACAGATTTATCTCAATTCTAGGCAGGCAAAAAGATACACTTTGAGCCTCACTCTGCTATGTGAGTAGCTCACTGCATGGCAAAGGAATTACATCTGTTTCTAATAACAGCTTAAATGTCACGGGCAGTTTGTTCTCCTTCTCTCTATCACAGAATAAAGCAGTGCCTGCACCACACAGGCTAGGAGCTGTCAGTTCCCCCCAGCACTGCAGCTTTAACTCCTCACCTTTCAGCTCTCATCACACTGATGAGCATTCTTTCTTTTCAGAGCAGTTGTGCTTTTCAACAGACACAACAGAAAACCTCTGAGGTGCACAGATTGCCATTAGCTTTTCAATCAAGAGCCAGACCCTGGCCTGCTCACAGCATGCAGACAGCCCGACCCAGGTGGTGGCTGAAGGACTTTGCAATGTCACAGACAACACAACGCCAAACAAAGCTGGTCATCTTACTCTTATTTCTCCATTTGCAGCCTGCCAGATCTTCATGGTCCCATCCGTGCTGGTGGACACGCCGAGCCCTCCACCACTGGAAATATCCAGGCAGGTAATCTTCAGGAGGGACAAAGCACACAGCATGTTAGCTTTAGGTGATTCTGTACATAGCAATTCCTGCTCAAGAATGTACTTAGCACATCTCCTGTGGAGTTTTACATCACCCAGCACAATTATCTCACCAAGACAGATTGCTTCATTCTTTAGAACATCAGGAAGTGCCCCTATGTACAGCTAAAGGTGTCAGCTTGTTAACAGACCCCCTAACATTTAATGTCCTTAAGCTCACTGACTTTGTCTCCTCACACTCTCAGTACATTCTGAGCTATTAACCATGCCTTCACATGACGAGATGATGATGAGGTGAACAGGTTGCCCAAGGAGGCTGTGGATGCCCCATCCCTGCAGGCATTCAAGGCCAGGCTGGATGTGGCTCTGGGCAGCCTGGGCTGCTGGTTGGCGACCCTGCACACAGCAGGGGGTTGGAACTGGATGAGCATTGTGGGCCTTTTCAACCCAGGCCATTCTATGATGAGATGAGCTGGGGGAGCAGAAGCTGGCACAAAGCACCCCAGATTTCTTCTAATTGCCACCAACCAGGCAGAAAAATTGTTATTCTCTGCCTGTTCCTCTACAGAGATCTGCAAAGCGGGGAGAAAAGTAATGCTGAGTCAGAGGGCTGCATGGAAAGTGGTTGGATTTTAGGCTCATTCCAGATGAAGCAGGAACTTGGATTTTCCTAGCAACTCTCACATGCAGTTAAGCAATGAGCCAAGCTGCTCTGCACAGCCCCAGATGACTGCATGTCCTGGCTGCCCAGCCTGCAGACACTGCTTAATATCCCTGTGGAGCCAAAGTTTCCCCCAACACTGAACTAAAACTGATTTGATGCAAGCAGGCTGCCTCCTCAGATGGGCTGTCACAGCAGGGTGCAAACAACGGCGTGCTCTGCTTTAACACGGGCACATCTGAGTACCTCTGAAGAGGACAGATGTTGAACTCACACTCTTGTAAAAGGATCACCAACCCCACAATGCAAGACATTACTGCTGCCATTGGGAAAGGCAGATGTGGTGCAGCTGTGGATGAAGCGATGCAAGATAACAGGTATCCCACACCTGGGACCACAGAACGGCATGGGCCATTTGCACATGGTATGCATGAAGCATGCATGTAAACATCTCAGCATTTTTGCTACAGGCCTATACAAGCCTCTAAGACTTATTCCACTGATAATAGCTCCTAGCTCTGCTTGTTTTTGACTTCCACACCAGCTTAAAGGGCGTCAGTCATCCAGAAATGGGCAGCATCCACCTTCAAGCCTCCATCACTTTGGATTGTATTTCAGTTTAGGTCACGGCTCTGTTCACATTCCATCTCTTGGAAGCTGCATGCAGGATGTGTGGCCCAGGAGCCAGCAGGGTGTAAGGCCCCTTGGTGCAGGCTGGTGGGAGATTTCAAGGTGTAGATGTGAGCAAAGAATCATAGAATGATAGAATGGCCTGGGTTGAAAAGGCCCACAATGCTCATCCAATTCCAACCCCCTGCTTTGTGCAGGGTCGCCAACCAGCAGCCCAGGCTGCCCAGAGCCACATCCAGCCTGGCCTTGAATGCCTGCAGGGATGGGGCATCCACAGCCTCCTTGGGCAACCTGTTCCAGTGCCTCACCACCCTCTGTTTGAAAAACTTCCTCCTTACATCCAACCTCAACCTCCCCTGTCTCACTTTCAAACCACTCCCCCTTGTCCTGTCACCATCCATCCTCATAAACAGCCTTTCCCCTTCCAGACATGAGAAACACCAACCCACCTTGAGATGTCGCACTGAGGAATGCAGACTGCAGTTCTTATGGCACCTTACAGTGCACATGCATCACCCATAGTTTGTGCCTCCACTTAAAATAAAGCCAGTTTGGGAATTAAAAGAGGAGTCAGAAGATGCAGAAGCAGAAGGCAGCGCCTTAGCTATTAAAAAGGCCATTAAACACTTTTACTTACATAGGGTTAACCTGGGTGACGCTTAATTGAACAAACCCATCTGTGGCAATTTGCTCTCTATGAAGCAAAAAGCAGCCTGTGAGGGATGTTGTGCAGGAACAAAACACCTCGCTGATGTGTGACACCCACAGTTGCTCAGGAGGGACACAGAAACAGGCAAGGGCAAGCATGAGCACTCAGAACAAGCAGCAGCAGGTAAGCAGGGTAACAGGAGCCCAGCTTTAAACTCATCTGCATGTTAATGGATGTCAGTTCAGCTGCTGGCAGAGGAGCTCTGCAGCACAGCTGCAACCCATCACACCCCTCTGACAGCAGACTCAACACTTCTGCCTGCATTTCCATTTTGCTATGCTGTGAATGTTGATTGCATTTATCACACAAAAGGGCAGCTGGGGACTCTTCAGTAGCACAGAGCTGGGAGAAGTGATCCACCTCTGCCTCAGGAGCTGCCTCAGTGCCAAGCCCGGGCTCAGCACAGCCCCACTGCCTCTTAAAACAGCTGCAGAGGTGTGGAATTGCCTCTGTGTCACAACGCATCTTGATTTATATTGCTGTTGAGCTTCATTAACACAGACTTTGCTTTTCAGCACCTTCTGCTGAGTTTAATCACAACAATTTACTCAATAAATCACAAGTCAGGTGAATACATCACAGGGCTCCCATTAGGGCAGCTGGCTGTGCGTGCAGGCTGCATGCTCCACCATTTCTTGGATCATTTCCCTATTGGGGTGAAGCACTCAGCAAATGCACAGACCACTGCCCAGCAGATCCAAGGTATGTCCTCCTCCACAGTGCAAAAAGGAAGGTCTGAGTCAGCTGCTCTGTATCAGGGAGGAGCTGTGCTTGTTGCACCCCCAGACTGCACAGATGCAAGAGGATTGCTCAATAAAACAAGCAGGTCTTACTTAAAGTGGCAAGTCCATAAGTATATATTTTAAAGTACAAGTTGAGCTTTTGTAGTCTCTGAATTCCCAACTAGATTAAGATGAATGCATGCAGCATTCAATTCCTGGCTGCTGCACTCACCCTGCCACTGGAAGCTCAATGCAGCTGTCTTATGGCAAGCATCACAGACAGCTTCATTAAACGACAGCAAACAGGCACTGCAAAGCAGGGGTAGGTTTAATCAAAGATGAAGAGCTCAGTGCATGGAGCCTCTTTTGTCTTGTGGGTTGTGTTTTTTAGACATACTGATTCATCTATCTGACAACTTACAGTGGAACAGAATACAAGCAGAGTAGAGCACTTGCAAGAAAATGGTTAAAACCAAAGTGACTTCACTAGAAGAGGAAATGTTCCAAGAAGGGCCACATCTGGTCTCTGTGGCACTGGGAAATCCAATTTCTTTAACTTGTTGATCACAAAGAACACCAAAACAAAGCGTGCCTACCAGCAGCAATGCCTCCTCCAAACTCAATACCTGCAGCTCCGTAACACCAAGTTCTGGTATCCACAGCTCAGCCCTGAGCATTCAGCCCTGCTCTGTCCTGGGAAGCCAGTCAGACTTCCTAGAGCACCCTCATAACCCCAGCCCAACTCCTCTCACATCCCTGTGGTTCTTTTAGCTGTCACCCTCACACTCCTCTATAACTACTCCTCTATTACACCCCCTTGCAGGGAACAATAAGTATACTCCAGTGCTCACCCCAAAACTTGAATATGAAACAAAACCATATGAAATAACCTAAAATACAGGGAAACCAGGATTCTCATGGGTGGAAATCTTGGATCTTTTTATTTATTTATTATCAAAAGAGAAAACAAAGTCAGACCCAAATACTACCCAGTCCCAGTTAAGCATCCAGCTTCTTACAAGTGTTACAAGGCAATGTGAACTTTGGGAACCTCCAGGACTACAGCAGCACAAACAGCCATGAAATAAAACAGATTAGTTTTAGAGATACATGCAAGCATCTACAGAATCTTGCACTTTTTTGTGTGTGTGAAGCTTAACCAGGACTGTTTCTGTTATTTATAAGGTCTGATGTGGTTTACTAACCAGATCATACACCAAGCCATCACCTGACCAGGCACACAGCAGTCAGATGCATCATGAAAGCAGGCAGTCACTCCCATTTATTCCTTACTTACAAAGGTTACTTACACTTTTCTGATGAATCCTGGAAAAAGTTGTGTATGGTGCCAAGAATTTGGTGGACACATTCTCATGAGGACAAGAAATGAGAATGCTTTTCTAGGGGAGAAAAACAGAAGTGCTGTTAGTCCTTCTGAAACACTTGTAAACACCTGAGGCACAAACAGCTTACAGTCACTGCTGATGGGAGAAGCAGAGAACCACATCCATTTCAGGCAGGGCCACCAACCTCCACATTTCAGACCAGCCCAGGCTGCCCAGGGCCCCATCCAACCTGCCCTTCAACACCTCCAGGGATGGACGGGGCATCCACAGCCTCTCTGGGCAGCTGTTCCAGCACCTCACCACTCTCTCTGCAAACAACTTCCCCCTCACATCCAACCTCAATCTGCCCTCCTTGGGGGTTGATCTGTTGGTTTTCTGACACTGAGCTGATAGCTGTGGGCTGCATTTGTGCACCTCTTGAGTGGTTGTTGTTGTCTTATCTTAAATTTGCTCTTCCTCTGCTGTCTGTCAGTCATTTGAATGAAACCACACCAACCGCAGCAATTTGCCCGTGCAACTCCGTTAACCACACTGCTGCTCCTGCTTGGTCATTTGCACATGGTATGCATGAAGTATGCATGTAAGCATCTCAGCATTTTTGCTACAGGCCTATACAAGCCTCTAAGACTTATTCCACTGATAATAGCTCCTAGCTCTGCTTGTTTTTGACTTCCACACCAGCTTAAAGGGCGTCAGTCATCCAGAAATGGGCAGCATCCACCTTCAAGCCTCCATCACTTTGGATTGTATTTCAGTTTAGGTCACGGCACCGTTCACATTCCATCTCTTGGAAGCTGCATGCAGGATGTGTGGCCCAGGAGCCAGCAGGGTGTAAGGCCCCTTGGTGCAGGCTGGTGGGAGATTTCAAGGTGTAGATGTGAGCAAAGAATCATAGAATGATAGAATGGCCTGGGTTGAAAAGGCCCACAATGCTCATCCAATTCCAACCCCCTGCTGTGTGCAGGGTCGCCAACCAGCAGCCCAGGCTGCCCAGAGCCACATCCAGCCTGGCCTTGAATGCCTGCAGGGATGGGGCATCCACAGCCTCCTTGGGCAACCTGTTCCAGTGCCTCACCACCCTCTGGGGGAAAAACTTCCTCCTAACATCCAACCTCAACCTCCCCTGTCTCACTTTCAAACCATTCCCCCTCGTCCTGTTGCTGTTCAGTGTTGCTGGGAATGTCCTCCAGCATCTCTTATCTGCGCAGAAATTTGCAGAAGGATGAGATGCTTTCTGTGGAAGTGGGCCGTGAATCCTGCATGTCAGCTCATCCTGCCTATGGATCTGACCTCACCAGCAGCCAGAGACTGGAAGCACTCGTTTGTCCTCGGCAGCATTTCTCCTGAAATTGTATTTCCCAAGCTTTTCACTTTCCTCTGCATTTCTCTGCATGACTCATGCTGATGTTTGTTGTTGCCTCCTTGCATCAACGCTCATACTTCAGAAAACCCACTTAAGTGGAAGTCTCCTTCCCTGGGATGCATTGCTTCTTCCCATGGTCCCCCACAGTGTGTCATCTGCACTGAAATTACTGAGAAACACACACAGCCTCATGCAGGGCTCAGTGTCACAGTCCAACAAGAGGCAGAGATGGAGAAAAGGAACTTCAGGGTCTGCTGATGTCAAATGCTGAACATAGAATGATAGAGTGATAGAATGGTTTGGGTTGGGAGGGGCCTTGAGGCTCACCCAGTCCCAACCCCCTGCTGTAGGCAGGGACACCTCCCATAGCCCAGGTTGCTCCCAGCCCCATCCAGCCTGGCCTTGAGAGCTTCCAGGGAGGGGGCATCCACAGCCTCGCTGGACAACCCGTGCCAGCATCTCACCACCCTCACAGGAAAGAATTTCTTCCCAATCTCTACTATAAATCTTCCCTCTTCCAGTTTAAAACCATTTCCCCTTGTTGTGTCTCTATCATCTACCCATGTAAAAAGTCCCTCCCCAGCTTTCCTGTAGGCCCCTCCAGGTCCTGGAAGGCCACTGTAATGTACCCCTTGAGCCTTCTCTTCTCCAGTCTGCACAGCCCCAGCTCTCTCAGCCTGTCCCCATAGGGGAGGTGCTCCAGCCCTCTGATTATCTTTATGGCCCTCCTCAGGACCAACAGCTCCATGTCCTTCTTGTGTTGGAGGCTCCAGAACTGGACGCAGTGCTCCAGGTGGGGTCTCACGAGGGCAGAGTAGAGGTGCAGCATTGGGCTGGGTGCACCTGAGTCCCAGAATCACAGCATCACAGAATGGCTTGGGTTGGAAGGGACCTCAAGGATCATGAAGCTCCAACCCCCCCAACAGGCAGGGCCACCAACCTCCACATTTCAGACCAGCCCAGGCTGCCCAGGGCCCCATCCAACCTGCCCTTCAACACCTCCAGGGATGGACGGGGCATCCACAGCCTCTCTGGGCAGCTGTTCCAGCACCTCACCACTCTCTCTGCAAACAACTTCCCCCTCACATCCAACCTCAATCTGCCCTCCCTCAACTTCAAACCATTTCCCCTTGTCCTGCTGTTATCTCCCCTTTCCAAGAGTTGCCTCCCCTCCTGTTTGGAGGCTCCCTTTAGGTCCTGGAAGGCTGCACTGAGGTCACCCCGCAGCCTTCTCTTCTCCAGGCTGAACAAGCCCAGCTCCCTCAGCCTGTCTTTGCAGGGGAGGTGCTGCAGCCCTCTGCTCATCTTTGTGGCCTCCTCTGGACCCTCTCCAACAGCTCCCTGTCTTTCTTGTACTGGGGGCTCCAGACTTGGACGCAGTGCTGCAAATGGGGCCTCACGAGGGCAGAGCAGAGAGGGACAATCCCCTCCCTGTCCCTGCTGGCCACCCCTCTGCTGATGGAGCCCAGGATCCCATTTGCTTTCCGAGCTGCAGGAGCACACTGCTGGCTCATGGTCAGTTTTTCATCCACCAGCACCCCCAGCTCCTTCTCTCAGGGCTGCTCTCAAGGACTGCTCCTCCCAGTCTGTATCAGTGCCTGGGATTCCTCCGGCCCAAGTGCCAAACCTTGCACTTTGCTGTGCTGAACCTCATTAGGTTCACTCGGGCCCACCTTTCAAGTCTGTTGAGGTTCCTCTGAATGGCATCCCTTCCTTCCACCGTGTCAACCACACCACTCAGCTGGGTGTCAACAGCAAACTTTCCAAACATTTCCCCCAGCCCTGTCACCTTGGTGACTTCTCTGACCACAAAGCCCTCGGAGGCAGCGATGTCAGGGACGCCCTCGGTGCTGAGCCCACGGCGGGTCAGGCTGCCATACAGCGTGGGCTTCCCTGCAGAGAGAGCAGCCATCAGCTCACCTTCCTCCCATTTAACCCACAGGATTAATCCCAAACCACCTTCTACCCCCTTCTTAACCTGCAGGCGCCCCCAAATCATCCTCACACCCTCTTAACCACCCCCCAACAAATCATTCTCATTCCCTCTACCTAACTCACAGGACTCCTCCCCTACCCCCAAAACCTCCCTCACCACCTCCTAACACACTGGAACAGGTTGCCCAAGGAGGCTGTGGATGCCCCATCCCTGAAGGCATTCAAGGCCAGGCTGGATGTGGCTCTGGGCAGCCTGGGCTGCTGATTGGCGACCCTGCACATAGCAGGGGGTTGGAACTGGATGAGCATTGTGGTCCTTTGCAACCCAGGCCATTCTATCATTCTATGATGATTCTATGACTCTTCTAAACTGCCCTCATCCTCTCCTCCTAACTCACAGAGCTCCCCCAGACTGTCATTACTCCCCTCATCCTAACCCACAGTCTCCCCTCATATCATCTTCACCAGCCACCCAACCCACAGGCATCTCTCAAACCATCCTAACCCACAGGGTGCCCCCCAAGCCATCCTCACCCCTCCACTTACCTCACAGTGTTCCCCCACAAACCTTCAATCCTCTCCTAACCTACAGTGCCTCCTGCACAACCACCCCTACTCCCTCCTTTTAACATGCAGACCTCCCTCAAAGCATCCTCACGCTCTCCTAACCCAGCGTCCACCCAAAACTATCTTCACTCCTCTCCTAACCCACAGGCACCCTCCAAAAACATTCCCACTCTCTTCTAATCCAAACGAGTCTCCTAAACTGGCCACCACCAAATTATTCTCACTCCCTCTTCCTAACCCACAGACTACTCCTACTCCTCAAACCATCCTCACCCTATCCTTATCCCCAGACTACTCCCAAAAATGCCCTCATCACCTCAAACCATTCTCACCCCCTCCTAACTCCCACCAAACCATCTTTACCCACCTCTTCCTAACCCACAAGGCCTCACCAAGCCATCCTCACACCCTCCTAACCCCATCTCCCCAAACCACACCACTCTCATTCCCTTTTCTTAACCCACAGATTCATTTATCTCTCCCCAAAACTGTCCTCAGTCCCTACTCACAGCCCACCCCCAGCCATCTTCATCTCCCACCTCCCGAAAACCCCCAACCACCTTCACCCTACTCCTAACCTAGAAAGTCCCCCCCAAGCTTTCCTCACTCCCTCCTTCGAACCCCCAGATTGTCCCCAATCCATCCTAATCTCTCTCCTAACTCACACCCCCTCCCAAAACCCCCTCCACTCTTCCCAATACCCCCTCAACCTTCCTTACCCCCATACCCTCTCCACAACCACCCTCAACACCCCCACCCCAACCCCACAGCTCCCAGCAGGTCCCAGCCCCCTCGACCTGCGGAATCCCCTCATTTCTCCTTAAGCGCCTTCCCCAGCCCCAGGCCACCACTTCATCCTTCAGTCCCCCCCCCGCTCAGGCCGCACCACCCCTACCCAAGCGCACCACAGATCGCCCTCAGCGCTCACCCGGGCTGCGGCAGCTCAGCCAGGCCTCACCCTCATCCCTCCTGCGGAGAGAAAGACCGGCGGTGACCGCGGGGCTGGGAGAAGGAGATTGGGGCTGGAAAGGGACCGAGGGGCAGCTCCCACCTCAGCGCCTGACTCCAGTCGCTCTGGATCCGCAGTGTCGCCGCCATCTTGACACTGCACACCCTTCCTCTTCCGCCTTCCACCTTCCCGTCAGTCCCCACGCGGGGCGGAAGCGGAAAGCCCAGGCGCCCTCCAATGAGCGAGCGCCTCGCGACTTCTCCCCACCCCGGAAGTGTCTATGCGGAAGTCAGCCTTAAAGGGGCCGCACTGACTTACAGGGGGTATGGAAGAAGCTGAACACCTATAGGGGATATTGGGGGAGGGAGGATCTGGGGGTGCAAAGGAGGTGATGAGCCCTCTGGAGGCTTTATGGGGGCACTCGCATGGGTTTGGGATGCGCTGGGTGCCCTGGGAGGGGTACATGGGAGGTGTTAGGTGCTCTGGGGGTTTGTATAGGGGTACGGGTGATGTTGTGGACCGCTGAGCACCCATGAGCGTTTGGGGTGCGCTGGGGGTACATGGGGATGCTGAGTACTCATAGGGGTATGGGAGGCTGTGAGTGTCCTTGAGGGCACGTGGGGGAATACTGGGTTTTATGGGGGGTACTGGGTGCTCTGGAGGGTATATGGGGATTGCTGGGCACCCCTGGGGGGCACATGGGTAGTTCTGGGAGCTATGGCAGGTGCAGGGGGGTACCGAGTGCCCACAGAGGTACAGGAGGTGCTGGGTTCCACGGGGGGATGGTGCTGAGCACCCTCGGTGTTACACGGGGCTGCTGAGCACTCATACTGGTATGGGGAGGTTCTGGGTGCACTGGGTGCTCTGAGGGTTGTATGGGAGTTTCCGGGTACCCACAAAGGTATGGGAGGTGCTGGGTGCCATGGGGATCGTATGGGGTGTACCCACAGGCTGGGGGGAAGAACGGTGGTGGATCTTTATGACCCAAAAAGAAGATGCCCCCAATCAGGGCACTCATGGGAGGCAACGCCCTGATGTCTGCCATCACCCCCCAGCCCCATTCCAGGAACCGGAGCGATGGCAAAGCCTGGGCATGCCTGGAGCCGTCCTAAATCGCAGGAGGAAGAGGAGGAGGACCCGGTGGACGCCATGGTGTCACGGACGGGCTGTGCAGAGCAGCACTGGGCACTGCAGGAGTGCATGGCGGAGCAGCGGGACTGGCGGCGCTGCCAGGCTCAGGTCCAGGCCTTCCGGCAGTGCATGGCCCGGCAGCAGCGCCCACACCCCGAGGAGCTGCACCCCAACCCACCCCACTGCTCCCCCCATGGAGACTGAGGACCCCAGGACTGAACTCCCCATGGGGACACTGCACCAGGCACCCTGACAGCTCTATCAGTCCCCCAGAGATGCGGGCTGTGCTATGGGACAAGTTTCCTATTATTTTTCCTATTATTTTTTTGTTATCTTGGTTCAATCATCTTAATTTTAAACCAGGAAATTAAATCTGATGGCATTTGTCCTCCCAGCTGAAGAACTCGTGTCATTCTGCAAAGCACAGAGGGGATTCTGCACCATGGCAGTACCATAAAACAAAGGTTTAATCAATGAGGCAGCAGCCCAAAGCATCCCAAACTGGGGCATTCACACCAGGATTTCCACTCTGCCTTTCTCAAAGCTTTCAGCCTCTGGAGGGTGAGCTGTTCCCTTCTGGGAAGGCCCAGGAATATTTGGGGTGGAGGAAGAAGGGAGGTGAGGTGCAGCCCCACTTAATCTTGTGGCAAATAAGCTGTATAAACGGACTCAAATCCTCTCTCAGTTTGGAAGGGAAACTTGAGATTTCTGTAGGTCTTCTATAGACCCAGGTACAGCAGGGAAATGGCTCACTTCCTAATGAAATGCATTAAAAAAATCCATCCTCTCCTAATCTCCTCTAAGCATCCAAAATAGGGCTGAAATTCGATTAGAGCATACCTACACAAAGGATGGCATGATCAGGTCTCAGCCTAAATTAAAGTGGCTTTAAAATCACAGAATGGTTTGGGTTGGAAGGACCTTAAGGATCACCCAGTTCCAACCTTCCAGGCTTAGGCATTCAGAAATACAAGGAGCAGAGCAGAAACCTGGGTGCTGTAACTTCTTCCACCCCGTGTCCATATGGATACCTACAAGCAGCAGCTCCTTTCCCCTACAAAGACAGGCTGAGGGAGCTGGGCTTGTTCAGCCTGGAGAAGAGAAGGCTGCGGGGTGAGCTCATTGCAGCCTTCTAGGACCTAAAGGGAGCCTCCAAACAGGAGGGGAGGCAACTCTTGGAAAGGGGAGATAAGAGCAGGACAAGGGGAAATGGTTTGGAGTTGAGGGAGGGCAGATTGAGGTTGGATGTGAGGGGGAAGTTGTTTGCAGAGAGAGTGGTGAGGTGCTGGAACAGCTGCCCAGAGAGGCTGTGGATGCCCCGTCCATCCCTGGAGGTGTTGAAGGGCAGGTTGGATGGGGGCTGGGCAGGCTGGTCTGGTCTGAAATGTGGAGGCTGGTGGCCCTGCCTGTCTTGGGAGAGGGGGGTTGGAGTTTCATGCTCCTTGGGGTCCCTTCCAACCCAAGCCATTCTGTGATGCTGTGATTCTGTTTTGCAGGAGCAGCCAGGCTCTGATCCCACATCTCAGCACTGCTATGTATAGAGCCAGGGCTGGGGGAAGGAGCAGACAGGCGGTCTGGAGCTCAGTGCTAGCAGGGATGATCAGTATTCCTGTGCTGGCACAGAGCTGTCGGGCTGTAGCTCTGCAAACAGCTTTTGTCTCTGCTTCCTGAACTGCTGACAGCTTGCCACACTGTCAGGTTTTACTTTCTCTCCCTACCCTAGTGCACCATTCTGGGAGATTCCCCAAGCTCTGTGCTTTGTGCTTTCAAGGTGCAGTGATTTCTCCCTTTCCAAATGGCCTGGCTCGAGAGATCCAGGGAGAAACGTGTCTTTTATGGTGTGAAAGGCAAATCTGAAATCAAGGAATAAATTTGCATACACTGCCTGACAGATGGCTCCAACCTTCCTCCCTCTGCTGAGTTTGTTTTGTTAAGCAGCAATTGTTCAGCTGCTCAGGGATGCTCATCCCCAACTTCCCAGTGTTCTGAGGCTGCATTCATGCTGGCAGAGCTCTGATCTGTGCAGCTGTATGAGAACACGACGTTGCAGCCTTCAGCTGCAGAAAAGAGCACGACAGTCCCTTCAACAGCAGCAGCATCTGGGAGACTTTGGGTTGCAATGATGGGGAAGCGTTTGGGAGTCTTTTGTCCTGGGAGGAGAGGGGCTTCTTGCTGCAGCAGGATCCCTGCTGGCTGCCACCTTGCTCAGACTGACAAATGAACCAGTTGCAGATTTCAAGATTCCATATTTCTAAGCCTCCTTAAATTCTAATTTCTAAGCCTCCAGTTCTAGATCTGAGCAGAGTTTTGTCTAAGGGAGCAATTCAGGTTATTAACTTAGACATTTCTGTAGGCTGAAACAGCAACGTCCACAAACCAAAAGCAAAACATGCCAAAAAAGAACGGAGAAAATTGAAACCATATTTCACCGTGGACCCCTTTCATCCACAGTACAAACACGTCAGATACAAACAAATGTATTTGTCCTTATTAAGATGAGACACTTCACAACGATGGAAATTTCTCCTTGTCAGTACAGAGCTCACAAAGTCAACTTTCTGGAGGCTTGAGCAGCTGAGGAAGATCAGCCTCACACTCCCAAGGGATGGCTTTGAAATGGACAGAGTGTTCTCCAACACCTCAGCTCACCTGGGCCAGCAGCTCCTCGAGTTCTGGTCGGGACTTCAGTCGGCTCTTGAAGTCAGTTTCTGTGTGCTGTAGAAAGGAAAAGAAACAGCACATCAAAAATCACCTTGAGTGCTTTCCAAATCAAGAGGAAGACAAACCCTCTCCCAGAGAGCATCAGTGAAAAGTGGAAGACTGAAACATCAGCTGAACCAAGGTAGTGGGGCTCCTTTGTGGCCCCAATTCAGCCTTGGAGGCTCCTCCTTACTGCTGCAGTTCTGAGGGAGCTACCAGCTGCAGTCTGGAGATGAGCATGATACAAAAATGGCACAGGAAACAGAAAACTGGGGGCAAGCCATAGGACATGTGTTAAATGCAGCTATCAAACCAAAGTCTGTGAGTGAGAAATTACTCTTTGAAAGAGTGGCACTGTGCTCAAGAATTGGACAGCTCCAGCTCTGCCACTGCCTATCACCACTGCATCATGGCCTTACAGAGACCTGCCGCCTCCTCCAGAGCTCTGTCAGGGCATCCCAAAGCTTTAATCTCTCTCTGTGTTGCCAGTCTTACAAAGCCAGCTCGGGTCTCTCCCCTGGGCTCCCTGCATCAGACTGCAATGACTTTGCAAATGGCACAATGTCACAGCCCTCCCTCCAGAGACAGAGCTACCAGCCAAAATATATTAACAAATAAAAGAGATGGCAGTCCTAAGGCTGTGACCAAAGCAAAGGAGATTACTGGACTCAAGAGACCTCCTCCTATATTCCTTCTGTTTTGCAGAGCTGGAGATAACTAAATGTTCTACAAAGGCCATGTAAGAAAGTGGTTTTTACATCTGAATGTAGTGTATTGCCTTCCCTTTCCAGCTGTAACATCTTTTAGCCCCTGAATTAAAGAGGTTTCCTGGAACTGTTTTGTCTGAACGTAAAGCAGCAGTAGTTTAAATATCTCCTTATGCCTGATGCTTAGGGACTATAATTCTGCTTAGGGACCATAATTCTGTCTTGAAGTCCTCAGTGCTGAGAAAACTGTTAGTGGTTTCTGCAGAAAGCAGCAGAACCCTTCCCAGAGCAAATCCCATCAGAACAGAGCACAGTGTTTGGGTTTCCAGTCCCAGCTTTGCTACCAACTCCATGAAATTCCTGGTGACTCCCAGGTAAGAGGTTGTAAGGCACTGTTAAAGAAGAGCATTCCCTTCTGAGTCGCAGGGAATCCACGTGAGCAAAGAAAAGCAACTTGTCATCTTCTATATATCTATGGGCCTGGCTGGGAAGATACCCTCTGTGGCACTGATTATAGAAGGATAAGTGGGAAATAAAACTCCCATCAGGTATTAAGAGGAATGGTGTTTGATAGACCACGTGAGGGCCTGGCTCTGGGAGATCCTGGGTGTCCACAGCTCTGGAGCAGACACTGGCAGCCTCAGGACCAGGTCCCTGTGCTTTTCTAAGCAAATTCACATCATGCACCATACCTGCCATCTAAATGCAAACACACGGGTAAAATTAAGCATACCTCTTTCATTAACAGATGGACCCCTTCAGGCTGATTACTCTGAATAATTTCCAAGAGTATTGGAGCAAACGTTGAGCTCAATCTGCTGATCTGAAAGAAGAAAGAAAGCGCTGCAGGAGCAGAACAACAAATGCAAAATGGACTTGTTTTACTCATGGCACAGAGAGAGAATCCATTTCAGTATGAGCCCAGGGCACTCAACTCCCTCATTAGAGAAGTACTCAGGTCCATGTGCACACCTTGTGTACAGCACAGCCCAAAGCTCTTGGTTTGGCTTTCTTTCAGTTAGGTGAGACTCGACACAAAAGCTGTCATGGCAAGCTTGCAAGCCCCGGTGTTAACCTTGCACCAAAGCTCTCCAGCAAAAAAAAGTCTGTCAAGGTTTAGGATAATTCAGCAGAGGCTCAGCATGCAGCACAGGAACATGCTGTGTGCATGCAGCAGTGAAGTGTCACTTAGGAGAAACAGCTACTTAACTAACTGTATCATTCTGAAACTGGCTGATACTAAAGAGTATTCCCACATTTCATTGAGTTTGTTCAATTGTTCATCCTCAAACATGACATTTCTACCCTTTGTGTTCTGCAGAAAATAGATAATAAATTGTCTGGCTGAAATAGAATCATAGAATGATAGAATGGCCTGGGTTGAAAAGGCCCACAATGCCCATCCAGTCCCAACCCCCTGCTGTGTGCAGGGTCGCCAACCAGCAGCCCAGGCTGCCCAGAGCCACATCCAGCCTGGCCTTGAATGCCTGCAGGGATGGGGCATCCACAGCCTCCTTGGGCAACCTGTTCCAGTGCCTCACCACCCTCTGCGTGAAAAACTTCCTCCTCACATCCAACCTCAACCTCCCCTGTCTCACTTTCAAACCATTCCCCCTTGTCCTATCACCATCCACCCTCACAAACAGCCGTTCCCCCTCCTGTTTATACACTCCCTTCAAGTACTGCAAGGCCACAATGAGGTCTCCCCTTAGCCTTCTCTTCTCCAAGCTGAACAATCCCAGTTCCCTCATCCTTTCCTCATAGTAGAGCTGCTCCAGCCCTCTGACCATCTTAGTGTCCTCCTCTGGACCCGCTCCAAGAGCTCCACGTCCTTCCTGTGCTGGGGGCCCCAGGCCTGGACGCAGCACTGCAGATGGGGCCTCACAAGAGCTGAATAGAGGGGGACAATCACCTCCCTCTCCCTGCTGGCCACCCCTCATTTAAGAGGATCCAGTAACTACTTCTCTACCTTCTACTTCATGAGTAACCTTTAGCAAGAAATCTAATTAGACTTCTTTGCGCTTTGAATTAGGCACAAATTACACCTTCCAGTTGTTCAAGGGACTTATGTCCTCCTGTTAAAGGTTTTGAGATATGAGGTGCTGCAAAGGAGCTGCAGCACTATCAGCAACCAGCAGCTCATACCTGGACGACCCTCTGGTGGGTGGTGAGGACTGCATCCAGCTGCATTTTGGAGCCTCGCTCTTCCAAGAACAGCACTTCGTTGGTTTTGGTGGGCATGGCGTAGCTGCAGGAAGCACAGTCAGTGCTTAGGATGGGGAGGAGAGATTGGCACTGCTTTACAGGAACAAATCAACTTCCAGCAGCAGAGAATGTGGAAGGAGATTAACTTTTCATGAGAAATTAATTATGCAAACAATGTATCTTGCAAATCAAGCACTGGCAGAAGCTGGGTGCCTTGCTGTTAAGAGATAAGGGAGAAGCTTGCAGCACTGCAGGCAGCAAAAACCTCTTTCAGCTGCAAACACAGAATCAAATGCAAGCTCAAAAAGAGAACTTTTAAGTCCTGTGTAGTTGAAGGAGAGCTTGAAAGCAAAAGTTCTTATTTATTTTGCAATAGTCTTTCTATTCCCATTAGGAATAGAGCTGAAAACACTGCTGCTACACATCACTCAAAGGAGATTATTTTCACCTCTGTGATCTAACAGGGGTACAAGACTGGATCAGACCCTGCTCTCCTGTCACTGTGAATGCAGACACCTCAGCTTCCCTACCTGATGTCAACATATCAGTAGCAACAGGCTGCACCCTGCTGCCCGCCCAGCTGACACTGCCTTACCAATTCAGCCTCTAAAGGGCAAGTCTTTCTGTGCACGCTGAACTCTGAGCACCCAGCCCACGCTCAGAGGGCAGCAGCATCATGCAAGGCAGCCATGCTTTACATTGGAGCTGCTCTCAACAGCCCCAGGCTGTGGGGTTGCTCTGCAAATGCTTTCAAGCACACTGCTGCTGACAGCATTCCCACTGCTCAGCGTTTCTGGGTATCCTTCTTGAAACAGACACCTATCAGCTGCTGTTGTGACACAGCTTTTAGTGCTGTTTGGTGCAAAAACATCACAGAGGGACTAAAAGGATCTATGGACAAAGGATTTCAGATCTATGGGTGACTGTTCAAAGTGCATGAACATAAAGAAAATGGGTCTTGATGGGTTTTAGCAGCCTTAAGCTGGGACCAGTGACTACAGAGGTAAACTTAGTGGTGTTTGTCTGAAACAGCTCTAAGTATTTTCACTTGCTTACAGCAATGTAGTGATTCCAGCTCCTCAGATGCACTGCTGGAGCCAAGAAGCTCTATCACAACCCTCAGACTCATTCAAACCAGCAGCACCTAGGCCTGCATTCCTGGACTCAACATCTACAGCCTTTAGGGTTTCTTTTTCCAAAGGAATAAAAGGTAACAGCTCTTTTTCCTTGAGATCTGTTCAGTCATAGCCCAAACAACTCCACTGCAGCCTCACACAAATAAAGCAGCCCAAACTGTAGACAAACAAGCTAAAAGAGAACACCAAGAGAACAACTTCCAGATGATGGAAGACTGGGATTTGAAGTGATGATATAAAAGAGATTATATCGTGCCCTTTACTTCAAGCTGCCCTCATTGACAAGCCTCACACAGCCTACTGCAAAGTGATTGCAACGGGTGGCAAACAGAGCTGTGTTCTTCATACCTTTCATTCACTCTAATGGACAACTGGTTGCAGAGTTTATGCACATATTGAGCAAAGTGCTCCACGAGACACATATCATAGGAAGTCATCTGGATGTTGATATCTCCGTACTCGTGCTCAGTCCCAACATTTATCTCTTTCATCTGCAGTCTATCCCTTTTTCTCTTTGGAACCTGCATTGAAAGAAAGAAAAGAAAGCATTTTTTCCCCCCAGTGCAGCTGGAAATACAAGACATGAACTGTTGCTTAACACAGGAGGTTGAGTTAGCACACTCTTGTTTGTCAAAGGTTTGCTGAACCACGTTGAACACATCACAGCCCATCTGTGCTCATTTTCCCTGCCTTTGAAACTGGGATGACATTATCTTAGCAGATGTTCTGAAGTTGAGCAGCTCAGTTCTTGGATGGCAGCACTACAGAAGCGGCACAGAAAACGCATACATACCATGATTAATTCCTTCCAGAAGAAACCAACGAGTGGAAATCAACCTGCTTTCAATCCAGCCCCTGCCTTCGAGGCAGCTGTCTGGATGAGTTAAATGAGTTTCTTCATCTTGCAAAAATTGTCTTCTCTCCCAATTCCACAGAATGTGGAAAGTTTAAATGCAAATACGACCTGCTCACAGCACTCAGCAATCACTGGAAGGTGCTTTGTCAAATTCATCATTAGGAAGAGATTCCTCCCTCCCAAACGACTGAAATTAAACAAGAACGTACTGGACAAAACACATGTATATATTTATGCAGTGTTGTACTTCATGTGACATGACATTCTCTGCTGAGGGATGCAGCAGTGAACCATCGCCTGCTCACTTTTTAATGTGGTTCATCAGCCAGAGAATTAATAACACTGATGTTTGAGTCAGACTGGACATGGCTGGGTCAGCTGAAGGCAAGCACAGTAAGGAGGTCTTTGTGCCTACCTCCTTTGGGAGCAGATGTTTATACTTCCCAATGCCATGTGCAGGATGGGATCTGTAGTGTCTGTGGTAACTCACAAGTACATCACCTGAAAAGGAAAGCAGAGCAAGCATGTTTTCAGCTGAATGGAATACATCTTTTCTTTTAACAAACAGCTTTGAGAGCCCAGAATCTGTGCTCAGGACATGAATTTGTCCTTAGAAGGCAAGGGCAGGCCAAGCTTCAGCAGGTCTCTACCCCATTGAGCTGCCTGCATATCCCATCCAGCACGCTACAATACCCAGCTGGTTAGTGGTGAGCAACAGGAAGGGAGGAAGAGATTAAAAGTGACTCATTTCCCAGGTAAATTCTCAGCCAAACAAAAATAAAAGAGCAGTGGATGGTGAGGATATCAATGAATTACATCTGTCTCCTCTCACGTGACAGCAGCGATGCTATTATGATGGATCTGAGCCTCACTTCATTTTGAATTCAGCCCTGTTCAAATATGCATGTGCTAGGAAGCCAAATCAAAATGGCATCGGATTTATTTATACTTCTTTCTCCAGAGCAAAATGAAACCCTCAGCAGCTTTCACTTTAATAAATGAAGCTCAGAACAGCAAAGAGAAACTAACACCGAGGATCTAAGCCACACAGATACAGCTTCCATATCAAAATCAGATTCTACTTTAAATTGCTACAGAGGACTCCACCAAATGTTAAAGTCCCTGACCAAATGTCAGGGACCTCACCCTGACACAGGTAAATTCCTGGACAGTAATACAGCCAACAGGCTCTGGATAGTGTCAGCATAAAGCCATGAACAGAAGTATCTGCTCAACCAGGAATGTGGAAACAGGAGAAAAGATTAGGAAAAAAAGGTACAGGGGGAACAGCGTGGACTCTGGTTACTTAACCAGAGTCATCCATCCCTGCAGGCATTCAAGGCCAGGCTGGATGTGGCTCTGGGCAGCCTGGGCTGCTGGTTGGCAACCCTGCACATAGCAGGGGGTTGGAACTGGATGAGCATTGTGGGCCTTTTCAACCCAGGCCGTTCTATGGTTCTATGATTCTGATTAACCAGCCCAACTGTGACTAAAAGACATTCAAAAGGAAACGGGAATGCTCAAATGTCAAATATTTATTTAGAGTAGGTAAAATTTCGGCTTGCATGCAGTCAACAAGAAGCCTTACCTGCAGCACACAGACAACTTTCTCTGGGTGTTGCTGCTCTGTAGGAAAGAAGATTATTGTTAAAACTCCAGTTTCACACAGCTGTGGAAATGTTACACGTGTGGGCAAACCGCTTGAACGAAGGCTCCCATCCCAATGTCCCTCAGCCACAGATGAGATTCCGTTATCGAGGAGACTCTCTCCTCACCCTTCAGCCTCTCAGCTCCCAGACATCAGCTCCAAGCCTTTCCTCCTCAATTTAAAGACTTTCCTCAGCAAGAATTACTTTGTAAAACCCATATGTTTTCTCACACAGCCTGTGGAGGCGACCAAGTGTTCTTAACACCTTATACTGTGTTGTGTTTAATGGAGTTGATTTCTATGACTCACCGGCTGAGAGCAAACACTTGCTTTAGCAGTGTTCCCTTCTTCAAGCACAGCACCTGTAACACAGCACCATAATCACATGGTGAACATTTAGTGACTTTTTACTGGTGTTTCCCAGAATGCACCCATAGAAACAACACCCGAGAGCCTCTGACTGTACCCCAAACCCTCCTGATCTGTTCACAGCCTCTCCACACTGTTACACTCCAGAAAACTGCCACAACACAGAGGAAAGTGACAGAAGGATGAGGATGACTACAGTCACCTTCTCCTGCACCCCCTCACTCTGCTGCAGGATAGAATGAGTTGGGGTGGGAGGTTCTCCTCCCCACAGGTACACATCACACTCATCCCCCATACCATCCTACTGCCTCTGAGCTACGATAGTCATGTGGACAACCCCTAAGCTCATTCCAGTTCCACATGGAGCAGTGACAACACCATTCCAACAACTATTGAAAGGCTGAAGGAACTGGGCTTGCTTAGCTTGGAGAAGAGAAGGCTGCGGGGAGACCTCATTGTGGCCTTGCAGTACTTGAAGGGAGCGTCTAAACAGGAGGGGGAACGGCTGTTTGTGAGGGTGGATGGTGATAGGACAAGGGGAATGGTTTTACAGTGAGACAGGGGAGGTTGAGGTTGGATGTTAGGAGGAAGTTTTTCACGCAGAGGGTGGTGAGGCACTGGAACAGGTTGCCCAAGGAGGCTGTGGATGCCCCATCCCTGCAGGCATTCAAGGCCAGGCTGGATGTGGCTCTGGGCAGCCTGGGCTGCTGGTTGGCGACCCTGCACATAGCAGAGGGTTGGAACTGGATGAGCATTGTGGTCCTTTTCAACCCAGGCCATTCTGGGATTCTATGATTCATCCACCACCCAGGTGGAGAGAAACAGAGAGTTCTGCTTTGCCTTTACCACCGCAGGCTGCATCATTAGGAGGGGGCTAATTACACATCTCCCCATCTCATAAACAGAGAAACAAAGGGTGGGAAGGACCTGGCAGGTCCCTGGAGGTGGTGATGGGATGGGGGCTGCCATGGCCGTGGTGTCAATGGACCATCCTTGGGTGCCCAGAGAGGAGTGCAGGTCTCTGCCCCACCCACAGGCTGCAGGGGAGGCCACTGGGGGTACCAGAAGCAGGTCTGTCTCCACACCTGTCAGAACTGGGCCACAATTGCCCTACACCTCCAGACCACTCCCAGCACCAGAATGGGGCAGGGACCATCCCCATCCCAGCACCAGGGCCGGGTGGGACCATCCCCATCCCAGCACCAGGACCGGGTGGGACTGTCCCCATCCCAGCACCAGGGCCTGGTGGGACCGTTCCCATCCCAGCACTGACCCAAACCTGTCCCTCTCCTTCACAGCACGGTACCAGGGCAAAGCCTGGGCCTCTCTTCCCTGTTCTCCCCCTCCTATCAGAGCCGCGTCCCCCTCATCCACCCCTTCCCCTTCTCCCTCGGCCCCGTGGGTACCGCTGCGCTCATCGCTCCGCAGGGCCGCAAGGCCGCGTCCGCCGCTCACAACGCTCCCCCGGCGGTGCACCCCCAACACCGCTCCGCCGCGCCTCGCAGCCCCCGCCCCGCGTTCCGACGGCGCTCCACGTTCCGCCCATTGCCCCAGCAGAACTCAGGGAGGACAATGGGGTATAACCGCCGCGCTGGGGGTGGGGAGGGGCAGGGGGAGCTGCATGGGGGAAACAAGGCGGTATCGCAGCCGAAGGGTGAGAAAGGATGAGCCCAGGGAACTGCTGAACTGCCAGCATTACCTCTGTGCTAGGAGCAGATCATGGAATGTACGGTAGAATGACAGCATGGCTGGTTGGAAGGGAGCTGGGTGCCCCCCAGCTCAGGCTGCCCAGCACCCATCCATGGCCTTGTCACCTCCAGGGATGGGCACCCACAGCTCTGGGCAGCAGAGCTGGGGCCTTGCTGCCTCTGGGGAAAGAATTTCCTGCTCACATCTAACCTAAATTGCCCTCTTTTAGTTTAAAGCCATTCCCTTTTGTCCCATTGCTATTAGATTGTGTGAAAAGTCCCTCTCCCTCCTATTTATCAGCTCCCTTTAGGTACCGGAAGGCTGCAGTTTGGGTCTCCACAGCATTCCCTTCTCCAGGCTGAACACCCCCAGCTCCCTCAGCCGTCTCCATACAGAGGTGCTCCATCCTCTGAGCATCCCTGTGCCCTCCTCTGGACCCACTTCCACTTTTTGAGTGTGTCCAGGTCCCTCTGGATGACATCCCATCCATCTATTGTGTCAACTACACCACTCAGCTTGGTGTCATTTGTCAACTGCTGAGGGGACGCTCAATCCTGCTGTGTCATTTTAAATGACGTTAAAGAGCACTGGTCCGAAGATGGACCTCTGAGGGACACTACTCATCACCAACCTCACCATTGAAACAGTCCTCTGTTTTTCCCCCAGAGGGTGGTGACGCACTGGAACAGGTTGCCCAAGGAGGTTGTGGATGCCCCATCCCTGCAGGCATTCAAGGCCAAGCTGGATGTGGCTCTGGGCAGCCTGGGCTGCTGGTTGGTGACCCTGCACATAGCAGGGGGTTGGAACTGGATGAGCATTGTGGTCCTTTTCAACCCAGGACATTCTATGAACAAAGCTGTGAGGGCTCTGGAGCACAGCAGCACAGTGCTATGGGGAGCATAGCATGGGATGAGTCAGTCCAGAAGAGACTCGGGGGAGACCTCGCAGCTCTCCAACTCCTGACGGGAGGTTGCAGTGAGATGGCAGTTAGCTTCTGCTCCTGGGTAACAGTAATGAGAAGTGATGGCCTCACGTTGTGCTGGGGAGAAGGTCCAGTTGGGTATCAGGAGAAATTTATTATCAGAAGGTGTTGTAATGCACTGGGACAGGGAGTGGAGGTCACCGTGCCTGGAGGTGCTCCAGAACCGTGGGGATGCGGCACTGAGAGAGACATGAACAGTGGGCATGGTGGGGATGGGCTGGGGATCTCAGAGGTCTTTTCCAGCCGTTATGATACCATGACAGAACACGCCATAACGGCTATTTGCACCCCGCAGGAGGACACAGGGGCTCAGATACTTTACCCCCCGCTCTCCCTGGCCCCCGCAGCGGCGATATCGCAACGTGGCGCCGCACACACCCTCCGCCCACCGCCCGCCCTCTGCGAACTGATTGGTTTTCTGTCTCCTTTTCGCCAGCTGATTGGTCTAGCTCTCTCCCTCTTCACAAGCTGATTGGTTCTCCGCTTCGTCCATCAAACCAGCGAGGCGCCATGTTGAGCGTGGCTGCGCGGTTCCTGCCGTGAGGCGGCCATGTTAGCGCGGCGCTGTGAGGGTGTGGGGACGGCGGGGGGTTGGTGGAGCTCAGCGCTGAGTGATCCACTCTTAGGAGCACTCATCTGGTATAATGGTGACCCTGCTGGCTGTAGGATCGATGCAGGGACCCGGCAGGGGCTCACCAGTCCCCTGCTCCAGCCTGGAGCCCGAGAAAGGGGCGTGGGTCCAATCCCAGCCTGAGAGGAGCTGGGAGAAATGGTGCTAAAGCCGCCCTGCTGCATGGCCCGAGCACTGCAAATGGTATTTGGTATATGTACATAGCGGTTGCAGAGGCAGGACTGGACCTTACCCCTTAGCAAACATCCACGTTGCTGTTCTGGGGTTAGCTGAGTTTGTGCTGCCAGGGGCCTTGAAAACGAAGGAAGGTTTCAGTATGAGGCATCCAGGCCCGGCTGCAGGCACGCAGTCAGCTTGTGGGAAAAGTGAACATAAACTCTGTTGTGTTTTTTTTTAAAGCTGGCTGCCCTGCTAAGGAAGGGGTAAATCCTTGTTGCCAGCACTTTGGTCACAGTTTGTATCTCTGTAGCTGCTTCCTAAAATGGTTTAAATGGAAATGCTGTAGGAATGAGGGACTGGATGAGGAGCTACGAGATATGGTTTAGTAGCTTGTGGTCGCAATGGTAATGGCAGGATGGTTAGACTAGATGGTCTTGTAGGTCCTTTCCAACCTTGTGATTCTATGACTGAAAGAGCCTTCCCTGATTGGTAACGTGTTTCCCACTGGGAGGTGAGGTAGGCAGTGAGGTCTGCCTGGCAGTCCTGGGTGGGAAGAGGTGGGTTCAGGGTGTTCCTGTGCCACCAAACCCAATAGTCTGGAGGTGGCTTACGAAAAGCCATCTCTTTGCAAACTGCTCCATCTCTTTGCCAGGCCATCCTTAACATGCCACCCTGCCTCTTTGCCAGGCCATCTCCAACACAAGACTTAATTTCACCTGTGCTTTTACTTGTGCCTTTCCTTCCTGGTCCCAGTTTCCCATTTCTTGGTGTCACAGGTGCTTCTGATGCTGAGCCCCCATCTCAGAGCTGCGCTTCATGGGCAGCAGCTGCCTGGCAGTGTGGTTTCAGATCAGAGTTTAAAGCAGTGCTGATTGATCATTGCTCCGATTGCTTCTGGCTGGAGCTGTCAGGGCTCGTGATAGATTCTCTCGCTCTCTTTTTCCAGATCATCAGCATTCATTGACATGGCAAGTCTCTCCACTGCTGACCAGACTCGTACATTTGCCTCCTGCTTTGTGATCCACCCTGTCAGCCCCTGTACTGCCTTTCTGAGTGAGTGGAGCTTCTGACATACTCCTGACACTCTGGATCTGCATCTCCATTGCAATCTAATGCATGGAGAGAAGAGAAGAAGGGTGAGAGAACGAGGAACATACAAAAGCAGAGCGCAGGTGGGCTCTGTACTCTATGTGAGGCTATTGTCACCTCCATCTTGTCAGCCTTGAGTGGGATATGCGCCATCTTTGCATCCCACCTCCATGCTTTGCAAGGATGCAGGCTCCCAGATCTGAGCTGTGTTTTTGTAGCACTTCCTGGACACGACAGAACTGCTGATGTGGAAGAGATATTGTGCTGCCCTTTAATCTCACCTCTGGAGCCCCGGGTGTGGCCATCTTGGCAATTACAGTCATTTGAGAACTCCAAGGTGCTTTGAGCAAGGAGCACTGGTGGAGTTTGAGCTGGGTTCAGACTGGCACTCCCCTCAGGGATGGCTGTTTTTCCTTCTGTCAACTCTGAAGCCCAGACCACATAAGAAGTCAGTATCTGTCTTGTTTATAAGCTCCCTTCAAGTATTGAAAGGTCTCACTGGAGTCCTTTCTTTAGGCGGAGGAAGCCCAGATCCCTCCGCTTTTCTTTGCAGGAGAGGTGCTCAGCCTTCTGAGAATCTTTGTATCAACTGCACCACTCAGCTTGGTGCCATCAGCAAACTTGCTGAGGGTATGCTCAATCTCACTGTCTGTGCCATGGATAAAGATGTTGAATTGGTCCCAAGATAGACCCCTAGGTGACAGCTCTTGTCACTGCCTCCACTGGGACACAGAGCCATTGACCACAGCCCTCTGGCTGCAGCTGTCCAACCTGTTATCTACTGAATAGTCCAGCCTTCACATCTCTCCAATTGGGAGATAAGGGTGTGGTGCAGGACCATGTTAAATGCCCTGTAGAAGTCCCTCTAGATGGCATCTACCGTTCCTTTGTCCACCGATGCTGTCATTCCATCATAGAAGACCACCAGATAGGTTAGGCACAGTCTGCTCTTGGTGAAGCCATGCTTGATGTCTGGGATCACCTCTTTGTCTTGCACGTGCCTTAACATGGCTTCCAGAAGGATCTGCTCTGTGATCTTCCCAGGCTCACTGGTCTGTCGTTCCACAGATCTTCATATCTCCCTTTCTTAAAAACAGTGAAGATGTTTCCCTTTTACCAGTCACTGGGAACTTCACCCGACAGCCATGACAAACAGCATAGGTTTGCCTCCACAAGGGATAGTTTAAGAAGAAAAGCACTTAAAATCAAGTTAGTTCACTAGAACCAAGGCATAACCTAATGTAGGTGAGGTACATCTCAATTATGTGCATCAGCTTGTAACACAATTCCTTCCTTTTCCTTCACTTTACACAACTGAGTGAGCAATGATGATTGAAAAGGTTTCATGCTATTGCTACACAGGTGCCAACTGGTGTTCCAGATTTTGTTAAGTATTTCCTTTGCTCATTCATTTTTAGCCTGAGAAGGCTCACGGAGCTTGCATCTGAATGCTATCAGAAGGTCTGTGTCATCGTTACCTGTCTTCAGAACTCCAAAGATTTATACTGCTGTCAAGTTAAGAGTAGAAAGTAATTTGGCTACCAGCCTTGGAATTTACTCCAGTGAAATCTTTTAGCCACTAAGAATGCATCACTTGTTCAGCAGAAATTCAACAGAAAGTCAAATGGAGCAAAATAAATTTGACAGACATTTCCTTCTTCAAATACACCTCTTGTAACTGAAATAACTTTCAGCACAGCTCTGTCTGATCGCAGGAACACACACCCTAGTGCCACCCAAGCCATTATGGCCATGCCTCGTCACCCTTTCAGCCATCAATGGCTAACCTGGGATAGCAATCATAGAATCCTAGAATGGCCTGGGTTGAAAAGGCCCACAATGCTCATCCAGTCCCAACCCCCTGCTGTGTGCAGGGTCGCCAACCAGCAGCCCAGGCTGCCCAGAGCCACATCCAGCCTGGCCTTGAATGCCTGCAGGGCTGGGGCATCCACAGCCTCCTTGGGCAACCTGTTCCAGTGCCTCACTACCCTCTGCGTGAAAAACTTCCTCCTCAGATCCAACCTCAGCCTCCCCTGTCTCACTTTCAAACCATTCCCCCTTGTCCTATCACCATCCACCCTCACAAACAGCCGTTCCCCCTCCTGTTTAGACGCTCCCTTCAAGTACTGGAAGGCCACAATGAGGTCTCCCTGCAGCCTTCTCCAAGCTGAACAATCCCAGTTCCCTCAACCTTTCCTCATAGCAGAGCTGCTCCAGCCCTCTGACCATCTTAGTGGCCTCCTCTGGACCCGCTCCAAGAGCTCCACCTCCTTCCTGTGCTGGGGGCCCCAGGCCTGGACACAGCACTGCAGATGGGGCCTCACAAGAGCTGAGCAGAGGGGGACAATCACCTCCCTCTCCCTGCCTGCCACCCCTTTTTAATGCAGCTCAGAACACAGCTGGCCTTCCGGGCTGCAGGCGCGCACTGCTGGCTCATGTCCAGTGTAGGCTCTGGGCCATATTCTCCTCCCTGAAGGCAGACATCAGCACGTGGTCAGCAGCATCAGCCGTGGCTCAGAGCTCCTCCTGCAGCTGCTCAGCCTCATCCATGAGCCAGTAGAAGCGGGTAAGTTCTTGCCACCTCTGTCCCTCTGGGCCTGGTGGTGGGGTCCAGGCATTTGGCCTTTCCCAGACCTATGGTGCCCCATCATCTTCTGTCTGCCCCACAGTGGCCGCATCCATTCTTGGTGCCTGCGGACGCAGCTCCTGCCTGGTGAGTATCTCACCCTCCTCCTCAATCTTTTCCTTGTCCTCAAACTCAGTCTCACAAGCACTCTTCTCCACTTCTGCTGCCTGTGTCTGCAGCAGCTCCCTTATGAAGTGTGCTATCCAGACGGTGCAGAATGAAGCGTGCAGGAAGTAGTGCTGGTTGGTGATGCACAGCACGATGAAGGTAACGTAGGAGCAGCCAGCCTTGGCGCTCTGATGGTAGGCATTGAAGCAGTCACTGAACATGAAGATTTGGAAGAGGACCATCATGGTGGTGAAGTGCCCGAAGAGCTGCAGGTGGGACTCACAGGAGAGGCAGCGCATGACTACAGAGAAGATGGCAAGGGTGACAGATTGCAGATGCAGAGTGGCCATGAGATGCTGATAGGAGTTGGCTGGGGCCTTGGCTGCAACGGAATGGCTCTTGGCAGTTTTTTTCCTGCTGGCTGAGCATGCTCTGTGTGAAAACCAGGGGCCTTTTCTCCAATCTGAATATGCCCCAGCTTCCTCTCCCAGAAGCTTCTGCTGGTTCTTGTCATGCCTTTCTTTGGCTAATGAATCATTTCATAGCCAGGTAACTGAGTACCTGCTGAGACTGTCTGTTTCCAAGAGTATAGCCTGCATTTTTTTTGTGACTGCTAGCAAAAAAAAAAAAAACCCCAAGGGTTTGGAACTGTTACTTTCCACTGGTGGGAAACCAAACCCAAACCACCCCTTCTCTGTGCTGCACTAAAACAACCCCAGAGGTCTCTTCTTTCTCTCAGGGCTCCCCCAGATGTTGAGAGGAGCCATGGGCAGGCTTTGCTGGAGGGGTTATTGCATGCATCCTCTTCTGCTTCATTGCAGATTTCTCCCTGTCACATGGCAGGGCGCAGCACAGTGTGCCCTGTTGATGACCCGGTGTGGTACGTAGCACACATGCTGGCAGAGATGATGCTTGAGTGGTTTGCAGCCTGCCCACAAGGCTGTTATTGGCCCCTGCCCCTTCTCACTCGGCCCACTCTCTGTCATGCTGTGCAGATGAGCAAAGTGGTCCTGGGAGAGCTGGGATAAAGCACATGAAAGTCTCCAGTTCTTTTCTGACTCGTTTGATTACAAAACCAAAAAGCATTTAAATTCACCTTGGAATAAAACATCCTCTGATGTGCTCATCTCCTGCCTTCTGCAGTGCTTCTTAGGACCATGTGTAGTCCCTGCAGGAGTCAGTGGATGATCGCCTGTGGCTTCAGTGAATGGAAGCAGATCCCTGAATTGCTTTATCTCAAAATCCTCTTTCATGTACCTGCCAGTCCCTCAGGCTGAAGCTCTCTGGCAGACAGTGCAAAGTGTTGTATTTGCCCATCATAAAGAGATGCTGAACCTGAGCAAAGCTTTTGGACAGAGCAGTGATAAAAATGATTGTCTTTAGCAGTCGAGGTTTGTCCCTGGTAGAGAGCAGTTGCTTTTCCTGGATCAATGGGAAAGATCTCTGAATCCATTCTGGTATAGAGGCAAGGACAATATACGTGTTTGAAAGGATGCTGAGTTTGTCTGAGATCCCTGCTGGGCTGGATTATCCTTTCCCATCATGTAGGAGAGCAGCTCTAACGACCAGTTGTGATGTGCAGGGGAGGAGTGCTCCCAAAGGCCAGCTGCAAAGCAGAGCGAGAACTGCCTATATTAAAACTTATTTGCATTTAGCCAACTTATTAAATGCATTTATTATTTTTTGGGGGCAGCTCAAGGACTGGAAAATATATTTTAGATAAGCAATTAATCATGGTGAAGGAATACAAATTAAATGATCAATAATAGAAAGCATAGACCATTTGGTTTCCAAAGCACCTCACTGTGCACATGGATTGTTGGTGCAGTTTCACAGAATGACAGAATGGCCTGGGTTGAAAAGGCCCACAATGCTCATCCAGTCCCAACCCCCTGCTGTATGCAGGGTCGCCAACCAGCAGCCCAGGCTGCTCAGAGCCACATCCAGCCTGGCCTTGAATGCCTGCAGGGATGGGGCATCCACAGCCTCCTTGGGCAACCTGTTCCAGTGCCTCACCACCCTCTGCGTGAAAAACTTCCTCCTCAGATCCAACCTCAGCCTCCCCTGTCTCACTTTCAAACCATTCCCCCTTGTCCTATCACTATCCAAGTTTGGGGTGAGGTTTGTGTCAAAAAGCAAATCACAGGAGCAGGAAGCTTCAACGAGCACTTCCATTCGCTATTCAGAGGTGGAACAGAGAGAACATGAAAGGAGGCACTGAACAAAGGGCGTTTGTGGTGAGGGTGACCTGCCTGCAGACAAATCCTTTCTGAGAGCCTGTGCCTCCTTCAGCGACATGGACCATTTACAAACCCTGTGGAGATGAAATAATACCAGTTTTGGTCTGTAATATTTTCCAAAGAGGAGACGAAGAGCTGGCACGTGGACCACATAGCAGAAGAAACGTGATGGTGAAATGCGGCCTTTGACTTCGGAGAGGAAAGTGTAGAGATGTGGGAGGGCAGCAGGAGAGCTGGAAATGGGGCAGCAGTGAGGGGACAGCTGGGCAGCCACAGTGAGACCTCCTGTGATGGCTGAGCCTGGAGAAGAGAAGGCTGCAGGGTGACCTCATTGCAGCCTTCCAGGACCTAAAGGGAGCCTCCAAACAGGAGGGGAGGCAACTCTTGGAAAGGGGAGATAACAGCAGGACAAGGGGAAATGGTTTGAAGTTGATGGAGGGTAGATTGAGGTTGGATGTGAGGGGGAAGTTTTTTTCTTAGAGAGTGGTGAGGTGCTGGAACAGCTGCCCAGAGAGGCTGTGGATGCCCCGTCCATCCCTGGAGGTGTTGAAGGGCAGGTTGGATGGGGCCCTGGGCAGCCTGGTCTAGTATGAAAGTAGTGGAGGTTGGTGGCCCTGCCTGTTGGGGGGGGTTGGAGCTTCATGATCCTCGAGGTCCCCTCCAACCCAAGCCATTCCATGATCTGTGATCTGAGCTGTGGGGTGATGGGTTCCAGCAAGAGGAATCCGATCAAAACGGGTGTGATGCTGCAAAATGAGCCAACAAGGGCTGTGATTTGTCTCTATAAAAACATGAGGAAAAAAACACGGAGGAAGAAAAGATGCACGAGCAGTACTTTCACAAGAAGGAAAAGGGGCTCAAACCAATGGGCAGCGGATGGCGTCTCCCTGACAGGTGGAGGAGAGGCTGTGGAGCAATCTCCCAGAAAGAGAACTGGAGGAAAACCTCTGTTTCCAGGTGGGAATCTCAATCTGCAATCAGGCTGTGTTGTTCCTGGAGGTGAGGGTGCAGTGAATCCCTATGCAGGATTGTTTGAATCTTGTTGACTGAATCACAGCAGATTTGCATCAACGCCAACGTGAATAAAACTTGCAAGCAGGAGCTGAGACCCCTAAAGGGCTTCTGTGATTGAGCACGTCCTCGTTCCAGGCAGCCACGCTGAGATATTCATGGGAACAGCAGGTGCTGATGCCAGCTGAAGCCCTGGGAAGCTTGGGGGTGAGTGCTTCTGAAAGTCACATTTTGTGTTTAAATTTCAGTAACCTGAATAAGAGAGAGTCGGTTGGTGTGGGGTTACACCAACATACAAGAGGGAGCAAGGCTGCACGGGCAAGGGAGGTCCCAAAGCCAGTGTTTAAATGGGATGAAATGGGCATACACGCTGGGATGCAGCTGAGAGCCTCCTCTCTGCTGAACCTTCAGGGCAAACCAAGCAAAATGGGGGAAAACGGGCAAAAATTAGCTAAAGGGAGGGCCTGCAACAAGGTGGGGTTCAGGATTTCATCAGGCATAAGTCCCAAAGGCTCCTGAGTGTCCCCAGCAGCTGCTCCTGTAAAATTGGGGTGTGCTGCTGTAAATACGCTGTGCTGTCATAATGAGCTCAACCTGTGCTCCCTCTAAAAGGAGTTGGAATCTAAAAGGAATCCTTTTAGATACAGTTAGATGCAGTTGAGGATTGGAGACCTCACTGTAGCCTTGCAGTACTTGAAGGGAGTGTATAAACAGGAAGGGGAACGGCTGTTTACGAGGGTGGATGGTGATAGGACAAGGGGGGATGGTTTGAAAGTGAGACAGGGGAGGTTGAGGTTGGATGTTAGGAGGAAGTTTTTCATGCAGAGGGTGGTGAGGCACTGGAACAGGTTGCCCAAGGAGGCTGTGGATGCCCCATCCCTGCAGGCATTCAAGGCCAGGCTGGATGTGGCTCTGGGCAGCCTGGGCTGCTGGTTGGCGACCCTGCACACAGCAGGGGGTTGGGACTGG
>JACDJE010000432.1:1266968-1321369 GCA_016647715.1 Pavo muticus | reverse complement strand
AAACTGGTGAGGGGTCTGGAGCACAAATCTTATGAGGAGCGGCTGAGGGAGCTGGGATTGTTCAGTCTGGAGAAGAGGAGGCTCAGGGGAGACCTCATTGCTCTCTATAACTGCCTGAAGGGAGGTTGTGATGAAAAAGGGTCTGGCCTCTTCTCCCAGGCAAATAATAGGACCCGAGGAAATGGCCAGAAGTTGTACCAGAGGAGGTTTAGGTTGGACATTAGGAGAAACTTTTTCTCTCAGAGGGTGGTCAGGCACTGCAATGGCTGCCCAGGGAGGTGGTGGAGTCGCCATCCCTGGCAGTGTTCAAGAGGCGCCTGGATGAGGAGCTACGAGATTTGGTCTAGTAGCTTGTGGTACTAATAGGAATGGGAAGGTGGTTGGACTGGATGATCTTGCAGGTCATTTCCAACCTTGTGATTCTGTGAAGCTGATGTTAGTACCTGTTCTCTGAGCTACGTGGCACTGTATTTGAACACTGGCTTCAATATGAAAACGCTTTAAATGTTGACATAAAGCATTAAAAGAGCACAGATTCAGTTCAGCTGTTGGACAGCACGTTTGTGGTAGTTGACATCAGTGTAATAAATCCACTACCAGTTCCAGCACACATTGCTATGCTCAGGATGACGGATGGCAACTTGCACAGGAATGAATTCTGGGAGTTGGAGAATGTGGGACGTTGTGTTGAAATTTGGGCTGCCCACCTGATGGCTCTTTGTATCGAGCTGCAAGGCTGCTCTCCTGTTACAGATAGGAAACGGAAGGAGTGTAATGAGGTTGAACTGACTGATGGGTTTGTCCCTGTTCTTGGGTGGGTTATGAGTATTAAATGGAATATTTCCTTAAGGGTAATAGATGGCCTGGAAATGCTTAATTATCCTACAGCTTATTTGGAAACTGGCTGAATTAACGGAGCACGTTACGATATCCATTGGGATGTGGGGTTTGGAAAGCCTTGCTAATTGTATCTTTGTCTGTTCTTGTAGCTTAGATATCAACATGGGCTGAGTACTCCAGATCTAAGGCAAACTCTTCCTAACCTGAAGAATTTCATGGAGCTCGGGCTCATGGTCAGATGGTAAGTAGTTTTCTTCTCTTTTTAGGGATTCAAAGGAGATGGCTGCTAGAAAGAAAGGAGAATTAACTTCTGGAGGAGTGTGGGAGGGAAAGTATTATTTTAAATGCAATGTTTTTACCAAAGGGGGCAGTGAATTAATCATTCTTTTAAGACTGTATATAAGGTGCATCTGCTGCCAGCCCTTATATATTATGACAGTCCAGGAGCGTGGAAGACCTTAAGCAGAACATGTCTTAAAAGCCTGGCCAGCATCTGCCTTCCCATTTGCTTTGAAGTATGATACAAGTGAGCTGCATGGGAGTCTGTGAATTATAATCACAAAATCATTAAGGTCGGACCACCAAGATGAGCGTAATCGCTGCTAATGAAAATGGCTGTTGTGTGTTGAGTGTTGTTGCTAAATGGGAAGCTCCATTATTTGTAACTGAAGGTAGGGCAGCCTTCCAGAGAAATGCTGATTGCTTCTGCTCTGATCTGCTGTGGAGGATCCAGAATCCTCTCCATTCTCTATATAGAAAGTCAATGGATCCAGTCTGCTCTGTTACAAGACCAGCGTGGGGTTACCTTGCAGAAGCTGTTTCTGCATAAGGCATAAGGCTTGAGCAATTCTCCTTAAAACCACTGAGATATCCTTCAGCAAATGTCGAAGGCCATTCGTTAACACATTCCTGCAGGCTTTACGTGCTTCATACTCATTTACATGTAATCTTTTGAATTACATATGCTTGTGCAGCATCTTACCTTAAAACAATTCTGTCCCGCCTTCCCATCTTCATTCTTTGGATGCCTGAATCCCACCCAAACATTGCATTGTGCTGTTTTAGGAGCCCTCACTTAATGATTCACCTCTGCCCCCCCAGTGTTGTGGAGGTGGTGGATGTTCCCTTGTGTCATTGCCTTGCTCTTTGCAGATATTCCAGATGCTGCAAGGTGTTGAAAATAATCGTCCACTGTGAGGTAACCCCACCAGGGTTTGCTGCCAGATCACTTGGTGCTGCCCTGGTGATGGAGATGGACTCAACACTGCTTCAGCTGATTGGAGAAAGAATCTCTTTTGTCACAGTTAATGCTAAATTAGGGTGGAAGAGTTGCTCCTAAGGGGATAATAAACTATTAAGCACTAATAGGCAAACATTAATAACTTGGAGCTGGTTCGTGGCTTCTGGGTGAATCTGAAAACCCAAGAATCTGATTTGAAATCACACCACTGTGACACTGGCTGATCTTTAACAGTGGGTTTAAGGCTTTCGAGGGCTGTTCATGTTGTATCTGAATGCCCTGAAGCACCGAGCAAACCCTGCTGGTGTATGCCATCTTCTCACTGCTGAAACTTCAGAAGGCTTTTGCTTTTTCAGAGATGATGATCGTTGCCTTCTAGTAGACTGAGTGGATCTTTGTTCCTCCAATACACAGAACGTGGGAAGGAGAACAGTTATAAAGGCAGCTTGTGATCACACACCCTCGAATACAAAAAGGCGAGGGAAAAAAAAGCAGCTTTTCATTGCTGCTCCAGTTGAAAATGATAGGAGCAGGCTTTGGATGGAGCTGTGTGCCTCAGAGTAACGCAGCTCAGTATCAGACCCCTGGGACAAGAACTCTGCTTTTAGTAACAGCCACTGAAGTCCTATGGGCCGTGGCTGTACCAGAGCACTTTGCAGCCCTTATTTCTGTGCTGCACTTTGCTTTTATCTTTCCTCCGGCCCTTACATTGAAATGCTGATCAAAGTGAGCAGAGCTGTTTGGCAAACGGTTTGACTGGGAGGATAATCTTGGCAAAGGGGAACAAATACAGGAGGAGGAGAAGGATCATCTTTGAGCAGAGCAGTACAAGTGTTGCCTGATGGAAGTCCTGCTCAGCCAGCAAACAGACCCTGAGAAAAGGAAGCTGTGGTTCTCATGCAGACCCATGTTCTCAGTAGTTTTAACCACAGCTGAAAAGATTCTCCCTTCTTTTCTTATCCCAAGGTGCAGGAAGAAAAGCTTTAACCATATTTAATTATTATAATCATATTAATTATATAATCAAATATTGCTGTCAGTTTATGTGAGGTATCCATCACTGTGATGTCATAACCCAAAGATGATGCGTGGTCACCTAAATAAGAAAACAAAGGGCTAAAATAGCCAAACCATGGCTTCTGTAATGTCTGAACCTCATGTGCAGGGTGGGGTGGGTGCAGGAGTCCCCTCGAATAAGCAGAGATGTGGGGGCTCTGGGTCACAAGGCGTACACCTCTGCTCTTCCCTTCTGGTGCGCATTAGCTTTGAAGAGCTGATAGTGGCAGCTTTAGGGATCCGTTGGAGGTTTTGCCTTTGTGCTGCCAGGTTTTTGTTCTGTTAGGTGATATGCAGTCATTAGCAAGACAAAACACTTTTTTGGGCTGGATAATATTTCCAAACATGCAGGAATATTCAGCACAGTTCTCTGGGAATATCACATTCCCTCCTTGCCCCCACATGAACGTCTATGCCTCATTTCCTTCTCACCTCCACGACTTGCTTGCATAGTTGTTCTTTTTTAACTTTTTCTTAAGGCTAATGACTCTAAACAAGGCTCCTTAGTGCTTCCTAATAATATAAATGGAAATGAGCCTTACAGGGAGCCTAGCTCAAGGGGAAAACTGGCGAGACTTCCATAGCCAGGCACTGAAGTTGAGCGCACACGTAGCAGAGCACAGATGCCCACTGTCTTGTGAATAACATCTGCTTACATATATTTAAGCAAGCAGAAAGGCCACCAGCTGTTAAAATGAAGATTGGAAGGGATTTTTCGTTTTCAGGATACAGCAGGTGAGTAATCTGATGCTCAGTGCTGCAGGCTGCAGTCGGCAAAGTATTTCCAGGTTATCCTTCATCTGCAGGATGAGAGCAGGAGCACGTGAGGTAGCGATGAGTTTTTCTTATTCACACGTTCATTTACACTGGCTGGCTTGGTTTTTTTGTTGTTCAGTTGCCTGTCTTCAGCCAGCAGGGAGAGTGAGGTGATTGTCCCCCTCGCTCAGCTCTTGTGAGGCCCCATCTGCAGTACTGTGTCCAGGCCTGGGGCCCTCAGTACAGGAAGGACGTGGAGCTCTTGGAGCAAGTCCAGAGGAGGGCCACTAAGATGATGAGAGGGCTGGAGCAGCTCTCCTATGAGGAAAGGTTGAGGGAGCTGGGATTGTTCAGCTTGGAGAAGAGAAGGCTGTGGGGAGACCTCATTGTGGCCTTCCAGTACTTGAAGGGAGCGTATAAACAGGAGGGGGAACGGCTGTTTGTGAAGGTGGATGGTGATAGGACAAGGGGGAATGGTTTGAAAGTGAGACAGGGGAGGTTGAGGTTGGATGTTAGGAGGAAGTTTTTCCCCCAGAGGGTGGTGAGGCACTGGAACAGGTTGCCCAAGGAGGCTGTGGATGCCCCATCCCTGCAGGCATTCAAGGCCGGGCTGGATGTGGCTCTGGGCAGCCTGGTCTGGTGGTTGGCGACCCTGCACATAGCAGGGGGCTGGAACTGGGTGAGCATTGTGGGCCTTTTCAACACCAGGAATCAATCCATGATTCTATCATTACATTTGAGTTTCAGAGGCATGCCCTGGTTCGTATTCTGCTAGATTCAAGAGGAGGCCAACACATAACATTAGAGCGGAGGAAACTCTGGTAGCTTAATTTATGAAGATTTTTTTATTTCAAAAGCACGTGTCAGAATTCCATAGCTGCCAAAAGGCACAGTTTCACCTCTGCTTCGTACTGGCAGCCTCCCTTTGCATCCCTGTCACCGTTGTGTGTTACTTACCCAGTAATCTCAGAGAAGGTGAGAAGCTATTATTGCTTTGTAGCACAGTTGACATGATATTGGCCCAGGGCTGCGCTTGGAGCTTCAGACATTTCAGATGGCTGTAAACCAATTTAAACACCTTCATTTAGCCTCCTTGCTGCCATGAGGTCATCGTTTGCAATGCACACACACACACAAAAGATCAAATGGTGTTTAAGTTGTTTTTTTAAAGTATTCTCATACCAAAGAGCTGTAGCTGTGGATTTTGGCTTTGGGCCCGACAATCAAGATTTAGTATTTTGACCAGCTGTGATCCAGTAATGTTCCTCAGAGGAAACGTTTTGCAGGGAAGAAAAGATGCATATTTGAGCTTGCGAATTGTGTTCTGTCTCATAATGCTTTACAGTTTCTCTGTGCCCCTTGCAGACAGATTAAATAATCACAACTCAATCTGACCGAAGAAACTCCTTATCAAAACCACGAACGGGCTCCAGCTGTAATCTGTTCCCTACGAAGAATAACTCCAGAAATGGCTGCCCACCATTTCAGTCATTTCACTGTAGGTGTTTGCAGTGTGGAGTTCATGTCTTGCACCACAGATCTGCAGGGCTGCCCTAACAGACTAATTACCGAAGAGTAAAAATGAGTATTCTGGGGCAGAAAACAGATAGTTTGTAGATTTTCTGCCAATAAAACTTGTAGCTGAAGTGAGAGTATGCATCAATTGCTGTTCTAGATTTGGTTGCAATTGAAGCACTGAAATGGGTGGTGATGTAATTCTCTTATCTACGATAGCCAATAAATCAGGGTTTCTCTTCCATTTTTGTTTTTAATTTAGAAATTCTACTTCCTAAGAGCAGTCTGACCTACTCCTCTCTGTCACTCATTGCAGCCCGATCCAACTGGATGACTAAACGCCATTAACACCCGATGACAGCTCATCAGGCCAGGTTTTCCTCCTCCACCAGTTGCAGGCTGTTCCTTTTGGGCAGGTGTCCACATCTGTTTGCTGTCCCAGAAGATCAAGCAGGTCATTGTGTCAGGAAGCTGAACCAGCTCACCCCTAGTGATTCAGGTCAAGGCTGTACCTCAGAGTAAAGGGCTGCGTCCCTGCATGCTACGCTTCTTTGGCTAGTGAGGATACCTTGCAGTCTCTACAGTTTATGGGCAATTGGATTTTAATTTTCTATGTGAAGTGCTTTTTCTTATTAATTCCATGAGCTGTGAAGCTGATAAAGCACCTCTTTCTCATGGCTTTGCATTGATGCAGTGCTGTGAGTTTTGGTAACCATACAGCCGTTGCTCAAGGGAAATATGAGCAGAATAGAGTTCCTCTGTCAGCTGCTTGTTTTCCTAGAGATTAATAGCAACCTCGTACGTCTGAGCTCTGTGCTGCTTTGGAAACATTACTTCTGATCTGAAACCATGGTTTGACTTCACGTTCTCACCTGGGGAAGGTGAGGGAGCAGGAGAAGATCCCTTGGCTTGACTGGCTAATCCACTATAGCTGAGAACCATGTAGTTTTTATTTCACTTGCCTGCAGTATGATGATCGATCATATAATCATAGAATGGCTTGGGTTGGAAGGGACTTCAAAGGTAATCCAGTTCCAGCCCCCCTGCTGCGGGGCAGGGTTGCCAACCACTGAATCAGTCATTAGATCAGGCTGCCCATGGCCCCATCCAACCTGACCTTGAGCACCTCCAGCAATGGAGCATCCATAGCTTTTGGGTTCAGAGACCCATTCATTCTAAACTGGTTGCTCAGTTCGTGGCCAAGAAGAGGCATCCAGAGGGGAGGATGGTCCCCTTGATCACCAAGGGCTCACAGTATGGCGTTTCCCACCTTTCTCCCCACTGCCTGCACTGTTATTTTTTCCACCAGTGACTGTGGAAGGGTGGTAGGCAATGAACTCTTGCATGGCTGATCTCCAAAGGCCTTTGTGTGTATTTATTTTCATCTGAATGCCGTAGCTAATATTTCATAAGCAGTTAAGCCATTCTGTTGACCTCATTCCTGCTCTCTCAGCTTTAGGCTGTTATCCCTGTATTTATTCCTGATTGAAGCTAAGCCCATCCCATTCATATTTATTGGCAGTGAGGAATAGTTTCAGCAATCTGCCTGCATGTGTCTCCAGCAGATTAAAACCCAATCTTACAGGCTGAAGTAAGGCCCATTTAACCATATGTAGTTTAAGGAGCCTGGCTGCAAGTGCTTTTTGTTTTAATTCATTAGTTTGAACACTTGTATGATAAATGAAGATGATTCCTGCTGTATTGCCCTATGGACTGCCCTTATGTACTCTAAAGAACTGGTTACTTTGTAAATGAAGGAGATCAGCTCTGCATTGCTGCTACGTTTAGGCTATTAGATCACTTAACGTAGATCATTCTGCCAGTTCAACTTCCTAGGAGATTTTTTTTCTTTGGCTGCTGGACTGAAGAGGTATTGTTCAGACATACACAACACGTTAACTTGAATGGCCTTGTCATAACAAGCACTTTAGAAACTCTTCAGGTCCTGCAAACTAATTAATGTCTCACCCTTTGGACTGCATCTACAAAGCAGTTTGGCTGTATTTCTTTTTAGGAGGGGTCCACCGGAGCAATTTATAAAGCTGCTTCTCTCCAGCTAATTAGGCACTACAGTTGTTCATGTTCGTTGTACTCAGGCACTTACATCTCTGCTGTTTCTTCACCTTCATAGCAAACACAGTTGTACCTAAGTTGGACTGATCTGCTCTTACTGAAGGTAATTTGAGGCTTGCCAGTTAGTCTTGTGCCAAGCTCTTTGCACGGATGTCTTTGTCCTTTAAAGTGTCTAATCACTTGCAGCAGGATTTGCTCCAAATACGCCTGTTCGGGCCACTGTGCTTTTCTTGTGTCTTCTCTGGACCCTCTTCTGACTGCTTGCATTTCAGGCAGGAGCTTTTATCACTGAAATGTTGTGCAAAGAGTAGATGGCTTTATGACAGTTTTGAGAAACACTCATCTGTGCTCAAATTCACACCGTAACGTACAGCTTGATATTCTTCCAGGCTTAGATCTTGATCTCTTGAATGCCTTCCCCGGGGCTGTAGATGGGCAAATAAGATTCAGAAAAATGGCAGAACTTCCTGTAAGCCCTTCTTGGTGTTGTCCCTAGATCAAGAAATAAGAAGCCCTTCCATCAAGCCTTTCCTTCGCTATGTAAAGGATGCAAGGTCTTATGCTGCAGCTTTTCCACCTAGCTTAGAGCTATTCCTTCTGAAGCCTCCTGGTGGGTGTGGACCCAGGCTTTCAACAGAACGAGCAAGGCATATCCAAACCTTTGTAGCACTGAAGCTCTTGCTCTGTTGTGGTTCTCTGTGTACCTCGCAAGGCTTGTGATGGGTTTGGGCTGCTCTTAGCAGGCAGACTGGTCCCAGCTCGTGCTTTGGGCTCAGTTTGGTGAAGATTCAGCAAGCCTGGAGAAAATGTGAGAAAGCAAAGTCTTGAGATAAACAGAACCGAATGAAATAAGTCATACCAAATAAATCCTCATGTATTGCCTGATTCAAGGCTGGGTGTTTCAAGCTGGAGGAAGGGGAGGGGAGAGCAGACCATCCCTAACGTACATCTGCAGTGCACATTGCCTCAGCAGAGTTTTCAACTGTCCTGACTCAGATTTTTGTCCTGTTGCATCATTTTGAAAATGAATGGTTGATTGTACGGGGGTCGGCTGGAGTGTTTAAAATCCATGAAAGTCTCTGGTCAGCACTGGATTATCTGTGGGGTAACCTCTGAGACTTCATACACAGTGCTTGAGAGCATCTGTGGCACACGCTGCTTTCTTTGTCACCTCCACTGAGAACGCCCCGAACCTTTGCAAAGGGACCTTTGCATAGAGAGCTTTGAATGCTCTTTGGTGTGCCTTAAAGGGGTCAAACAGCAGTTGAGATCTAAGGAGAAAGCTGCTGGCTTTGCTGCTGGCTGCATGTGTGGTTCCTATCTCTCTGCTCCACTGCCTGCAACTGTAAATTCCGGCAAGCAGCTTTTCCTTAAGGTGACTGGGGTTGTTAGAGGAGTGAAGAAATAATGCACCCAAGACGTGCATTAAGGGGCAGCCTGGGAGGAAGCAAGATGGGAGAGGAAATGAAAGAGCAGCAGAACTGTGTGCTGCCTTCCCATGGGGATGCTTATTTTTCACACAGGGACCTAGGGCAACCTTGCTTGTCCTATTTACAAAAGGGAGAAACCAAAAATACGATGGAAAAGGATCCACGCTGGGGGCTGTTCATAGCTGCTGTTACAGCATTGCTCCCAAAATGTATCAGGCCTTGAACAGGAGGAGAGAGTTTCTTTTAAGTGGAGCTAATGAGGTTGACTCGTACTGACAGCAGTCGAGTCTTGGTTGTATATTCAGGAGATCAGAAATAACTGTGTTCAAAAGAAATTGGAAGGAAAATGAACTGGTTGCTTAAGCTAAGGTACGGCATGCTATTTGCATACAGGATGTCAATTATGTTTGGATAAGGATTAAACCTCTGCAGGAAAATTGACGTAACGCCCCAGATGACGTAAAGCGGACGTTCCAAATTACAGACCCTGAGACAGTGTAAGTGGAGCTGCATTAACAGTCAAATTGAACTTGTAAATTAAGCTCGATTATTCCACGTTCCACAAGAAACCAATGCTGACGCCTGTCCAAAAAGGTTTGGAACGATTGGCACGGCGAAGCAAAAGATCTGGCACAAATAATCATCTGCAAACAGCAAAGTTAGCGTGGCTTTCCTTTGTGCAGCTGTCAGTAAAGTCCACTGCTGGAAGAAGTCTCTCGTAGAGGATTCAGCCCTTATTACTTGCTTTTGAAGAGTTTATGATGGCCCGGCACAGGCCATAAATACATAAATACACGGTCAACAGTAATAATTCATAAAGCACAGCCTGGTCCTATAAAATGGTGTTAACAGTCCGAATTAACATAACGTGGTGGTTTCTTGGGCGATTGACTCTTCAAATGGTGGAGCTTCGTAAATGTTCCCCTCTCGATCTTGCCGGCTTTCAGTAAAGCTGTCCTCTGGGGTGTCTTCTGCAGTTCGTACGGCGTTAAACACTTTGTGGGCCTTTTTAGCACTTTAGGATACAAGCGGTTGGCCAGACAGAGCTCGGAGTTGTGATAAAATAATTGCTTCAGCCTTTGGTGAAACATCTGTATTGCTCGTGAGCGTGCCTGACAGCTGTGATTTATCCTTTCCTTCTTTTATAGTGATCGACACCACACATCCAGTGCAATTCCCGTTCCAAAGAGGCAGAGCTCTAGCTTCGGCAGATTGGATGTTGGCTTTTCCAGTGGGCTTCCTTCTCCAGATAAAGGACTCCGAAAACGAGCCAGCACGGGAAATGAGAGACTGCAGTACAAAACCCCTCCTCCTAGTTACAACTCTGCTTTAACACAGCCTGTAGCCATTGCAGCCCATGCGGGAGAATTAGATAAAAAGCCCGGATCGATATCTTCTTCCCTCGATACCTCCATGGACTCCTCAAAAGGAAATAAGAAAGCAGAGGACTTGTGTGGCAGTTTAAACGGAGAAAACGGGAGCCTAACCAATACCCAAGACCAGCAGGAGTCTTTCCTAGGACATACTAGTGCAATAAATGGGGCGTTGCTGCCCGGTGAGTGTTCCAGCACCGCCAGCAGCGAGCAGCCTTGTGAGCTTCGGCCCTCGCTCGGCCCCGTCCTTTGCTGCACTGTGGAGCAAGCAGAGGAAATAATGGGGATGGAAGCGACAGGGTTCAGCACGGGAGATCAGCTAGAAGACTTTAACTCCATCCCGGTGGAGCACGCCGTGGCAGTGGAGTGTGATGAACAGGTCCTGGGGGAGTTTGAGGAGTTCTCTCGGAGGATCTATGCACTGAATGAGAACATGTCCAGCTTCCGCAGGCCGCGCAAGAGTTCGGACAAGTGAGCTGGGACAGGGATTTGGTAGCGGACATTGAGGTGAAATCAGCAATCTGGAACAGAGATAAAATTGCACTTATTCTTTATATTAATTATATATATATATATATATATATATAAAAAAGCTAAAGCTATTCCAATGGTGTTAGAACAAATGGACTTGTAACTGAGCACGATAACACGGGATCATGGTATATTCACAGCCCAGGTAAATTTTGATTCTGCTTCCAGTCCTCTTGTGTCTGGTATTTATAATCCGTTGGGTTCTGTGGGGTTTTTTTAGGCGGTGGAGTCCATTTGTAAGCGCTTTCCTTGAAAAAAAAAAAACTACAAGTGCTGATCAGGCCCTCCTATGAACGTTTGTTTTCTTAATTATTATTTAGAATTAAACTTACTTTAATCTTTTCACGAGGAAGAAAAAAAGAAGTTAATTTAAAAATGCGATTGTGATGAGACCTCTTTATGTTCTCCCATGTACTCCTGTGCTTTCTTGAGCAATGCAGTCGGTGCGGCAGAAAGGAATTAGCCGTAGTGGGACAGCTTTCTCTTGGCTGCACTGTGCAGTTGTGGAAGTTTGCACTGGTGGGCCTTCAGCTGGTGGTGGGCACCTGCCAGAGAGCGAGCACCTGCCGTTTCCCTGTGCCTGATTCATCGTCTTCATGTTTCCTCCTTTCCTCCATGCTCAGTCTTCCCACCGGTAGAGCCCTTGAGGACCCAATCACCCAGTCTAAGGTTTGTTAGAAAGATCTCATGTCTCGTTCTCCATTTCACTTCACTCATTATCTCCAAGCTGATCAGCAGAAGCCCAATGAGTGTACAGTGTGAGTGGAGTTCACCCACCATGCTCAGTGCTTGGAATTAGGCAAACTTGTGGAATCACTCTACCCTCTGTAGAAGGGAGGCACTTGGCATAATTCATTAATATCCCTTTAACTGGACCATCCACGTGTTAAGGAAGAGCCCTCCGGTGTTGCCTGGAGCTTTGTTGTGGGGCTGCTCACCCCTGGCACATGTGTTTGGGTAACTAATGGGAAAGCAGTTAGCAGCCCGCTTTGTGATTCCTGGTATTTGTTTGGGTTCGGATTCCATTGCTCTTGCTTTCTATATTGTATACACAAGAATTCAGGTTTGGTCATGAGCTGTCAAATATAAAAGATACGTAGCTTCATCATGCCTGGCTTTTTTGTTTTCCTCCTGGTCCGTGGTTTTTTTTGAACCAATGACCTACTCTCTCTCCAAACATCACTATAAGGCTAGTCTAAACTAACTTCTTAAAATGTGGATATGTATAATCTCAACTATCTGTTGTCAAAGCAAGACGTGTACGTGAGAACCGATATACACAGTAGCACCATTCTAGAATATACATTTTCCAGGTAACACCTTAATGACTGTATTAAAACTATACTCACATTTCTTCTGTTTGCTTTAACAGTTGTGTCTACCACTGAGTTGTTGGATTGGGCTGTGCCTACCATTGAGTTGGTGGATTGGGTTGTGCCTACCATTGAGTTGGTGGATTGGGTTGTGCCTACCATGAGTTGGTGGATTGGGTTGTGCCTACCATTGAGTTGGTGGATTGGGTTGTGCCTACCATTGAGTTGTTGGATTGAGCCTTTCTGCTGAATCATTTCTTTGGTCTGTCCCAGTAAGGTGGAAGCACTCAGAAGCAGAGACCTGGTTTTTGTAAGGCGTTGTTGCAAGCTCAGGCAAGAATTTGGGCACACTCATGAGTATCTTTTCCCCTGAATAAAGTCTTCTGTTGAAACCTTTTGAGAAAGTCCATAAAGGCTTAAAGCACTGCCCTCACCTCACCTCACCTCAGAAAAAATAGGTAGGGAATTTCCACTGTGCTTTGGTGCATTGAGAGCCAGAATTGAATACCTGAAGCCAGCACAGCGCTTTCTTCTTGAGGTAGGCAGAAGATCCTCTAGCTGTTCCTTGCTACCTTCTGTTAGCAGTTCATTTTTAGCCAAAATTCAGTACTGTTGAGTCAGTTGGGCACACCGAGGGGTGAAATCCAGCACAGCTGAAGTAGCACAGAGTGGACTGTAGTCACACTGATTTTCCTTTATCACGATGACAGTAGTTTGTGTATGGAGGTGACTTTTCAGAGCAACCCAAAGAGTAGTTGTGAAGTCGCAAGTTTTTCATAGGCAAACACAGAGTGTCTCAGAGCAATTAGGCGACATGTAATTAGGTTTGTAGAGCATCAGTGGGACGTCAGCTTTTGTTCATTAGTTGCACATTTTCTCAGGTGGCACCCAACCAAATGAAGTTTATTTTTCTCGCATTGCTGTTCCCATTGGAGCCCTGGAATTGTTTATGTGTCAAACACAACAGTTGACTTCTGCATCTGTGTCACACAGCTTCTTTGGGCTTTCTGTGGATGTATCTTTCGTAGACCTTAAATTGCTCCTAGGCTTATTGGCCGTTTTTACCACTTTTATATGGTAGGTGTGAAGGGGGGGAGACAACATTGTAGGGCTAATTAAGGCATCGACCGACATCTTTGCTATGGAGGATGGGAGGATTGTAAGACTGCGGCTTCTTTTTGTGATTTTATTTTTCTTCCCCAGTCAATGACTTTGAAAATAGCATAGTGGGAGGGAAAGAAAGAGCAAGTTGGAGAGTGAGAAGATATATCACAGTGTGCTTTAAACTGTCAGGAGCCTTTCAGTTCCCGCACAGCTGTGACTCTGTTAAATGCCTGCAAATGTCTTCAAGTGGAGAAAACATTTCATTGCAATCTTTTCCCCCTCGCTAGGAACTCCTCAGATTTTTTTGAGAATATTAGTTTTGGAAGATCATATCCCACTCTATTTTTATAGCGAGCACAACAGCATTGGCTTCTCCTTGCTTGGCCAGGTATTTAAAACAAGCGAAGACCAAGTACCCCATAGTCAATGACACATTAAAACGATCTTGGTAATTGCGGGAAAGCTCATCTGTATTTATAAAATAAAACTGGTTAGTATCACTCAAAAGTTGTGTGTCTTCTTTTAATGGCTCCTTTGTGTTTGCTTTCTTTACAAGCCCGAGTTCAACCAGCGTGTCCTCCCCGGCCCCCCAGATCCTGCAGCTTGCAGTTCATCAAGCACTTATTGATCCAAACGCGACTGTTTGAGTGAGGAGGTTTACTAGAAGAGCTGGCTGCCTCGTTGGCTCTGTTTCACACAAGGTGGTACTGCTGTTGTTATTCAAACTCCATCCAAAAAGATGGCACCCAGCTGGAAAAACAGCTCCGGCCACCGGTGGGGCTGGGAGGCAGCTGGCTTTGGGGAGCTGTACGGATGGTGGAAGGGCTGTGCTGCCTCACTGGGGAGGCACTGCTGCTCATCCAGCACCTCTTGTGATCCCAGCTGATCAGCAACGTGTGTCTGCCTAAAAATGTTGCCTTCCCATTGAGCAGGAGACTGCTGCACGAGCATCGGGGAGACCGCCACGACGCGAGGTTGCCGGTGGGAAGCGGTGCAACGAGAGGAGCTGAGAGGACCCCAAGCTTCCTCAGTGCAACAGGTTTTGTGTTGATTTTCCTTCTTTTTAAATCATTTTCTCCCACCCAATCTGTCTGTCATCAGAAAGCAGAATGCCAGGACTCCAGCTTGTATGGTCCTGAAGCTGAAGTGGGAAGATAGAGGAGAGAAATTTTACCTCAAGCTGTTTTGCAATGTTGAACAGCTTTATTGAGATGTTGTTGCATCAAAGTGAATAATTAGCCGCGTGTGGAAAAGGTTTGTATTGAAACGTGCTGCTAGAGGTGCTGCTGGAGAGGGCGGACTTGTTCTAGGCAAACCTTGGGCTCTTCCTGCCACAGTTTGCCACTTTCCAAATGGACAAAGATGGGTGGAGAGCACCTCCTACCCTATTCCTTCTGTCCCCAGGTGGGAAAGGGCTGCAGCTTGCCAATAAATCACCTTTTGAGAGGTTTCACTGCTGGTTAGTTTGCTGTCAGCTTGTTTTGTGTATGGTAGAAAGCGATTCCAGTTTTTTTCTTTAAGGGATCAGTTGTCAGATGTCAGCTCTGTTGCAGAAGGAATTTGTTCTGTATGTATTGCATCGACTCACCTGGGTTTGATCTGTTGGACTCTGTTCACTCTAACTTTGATAGGTTACTTTTGTGAAGTTGCTCTGTTATAACCTCATTTCAGTTTCTGCTCTGGGTATCATTCCTTGACGTGCCTGTAGAACAGAATTATCAGGTCCAGCCTGGGTTGTCTTTGTTTTAACAGGAAAACAAGATCTATTTCTGGCTTACACTGGCTTTATTGAATAGAACCAAACCACTGCCCACCAAAAAATCCAACAAAAAATAAACAAAAATTACTTTCTGCTACTCAGGTATTACAAAGGACCCATTGACACAGCTCTGTTGAGCCAAAACCTGGCTGGAGGAACCCCGTGTGGACTGGCACTGCTTTCCCCACTCCTGCAAGCAGACGCTTTCTGCTCCTGCACAGGAGACATTTTCTCCCAGAACTGCGAGTGGAGGAGAATGTAAGCTGTGTTTTCAGCTTTGCCTGGACAGCCCAGTGGCTCTCATGGGATGGGAAGGATGTTCTGTGCCCCAGCTGCAGAGCAGCGCTCCTCAGCCCGATGCTGCGTGCCTGTATTGATTGCCTGCGCTACCCGAAACGAGCTCAGCCTGTTTCTTTAGGCAAAGCTAACTGTAGTTTCCTTGGCTGGGGAGAGGTGAGATGGGGAATAAATCTAACACTTGCTCTAATTATTGGGTTTTTGGCCTTTTGGCAGCAGCGCTGGCTTTCCGTCAGGTCCACCTGCCAGCAGTGGGCCATGCTCTGCTTGCGGGGCCAGAGGCGGCGTCAGAGGGGATGGTGCTGTTAGCTCAGTGCCAGCAAGGCCTTCATCCCCCTGTGCCAGAGGGATAACGCTCTCAAATGAATATCAGTGAAAGCTGATGACTTAACAGCTTCTCAGTATCTGAAGAGGGGCTGTGAGAAAGTGGGGAACAGACTCTTTGGCGGGGCCTGTTGTGATAGGATGAGGGGAAATGGTTTCAAGCTAAAGGAGGAGAGATTTAGACTGGGTATAAGGGAGAAGTGTTTATGAGCAGGGTGGTGAGGTGCTGGCACAGGTTGCCCAGAGAGGTGGTGGTGCCCCATCCCTGGAAACACCCAGGGTCAGGAGGAAGGGCTTCTGAGCGTCTGATGGAGCTGTGGGTGTCCCTGTGCATTGCAGGGGTGTTGAGCCAGCTGGCTTTAAAGATCCCTTCCAACTCAAACTGTTCTGTGATTCTCTGATTTTGGAGGATGGTGCTTGAAAGGTGAGCTGACATCAACTTGCTCAAGCCAGCCTTGTCTCATGTCTAACATTGTGGGTTTTTTGCATCTCTGTTTAAAAAAATAAGTAAGTATATATATACTTGCAGACTAAGTTCCATGGTCTTGTCTCAAGGTGTTAATATGAAATCATGGACAACTCCTCATGGGCAGCTCCTCCTGAAGTGGCATAGCACATTACAGCTGGCAGGAACAGCTCTGCAAATGTGCACGGCCTAAAAATCTCATATAGGATGTAATCAGGCAGTCAGTTAATTAAGTTCCATCTGCATGAAAAACCGTTAAGCTCGAACGTGCGATTGGTGCGGGTGGAAAACCTGTCAGGTTGGTGTGCTGACTTTCGCACAAGGTGTTGGCGTCGGACCCAGGGCCGGGCAGCAGGAGAAGGAATCCAGCTGGTGAGAAGAATTCTCTCTTCATCTTCCTCCTTCCTATGGAAAGTCACAGCATGGCGCAACGCTCAGAGCTCCCAGCTCTGCCTCTCAGCTTGTGCTTCTCCATTGGCTTCCCCATTTGGGAAGGGATATCCCTCCAGTTGGCTTTGTTGCCTGGAGTCCCTGGCATTTCTATTTCCAGCTGGGACTGAAATGTGCTGCAAGCGTGAGGCGGTTTTCAGAAGAAAGTCTTGTTTTCTTGCAGGGTATTTCCTAATGGAGGAATCTTAGATTCATTAAGGTTGGAAAAGACCTCCAAGATCGTCAAGTCCAACCACCAACCCATCAACCCATCACCACCACCGCCTTTACCTTTCCTTGGTGAGGCTCAGAAATGTCTCTGCCCCTTCTTTCCAGCTCTCACTCCTCTGGTCTTGCTTTCAGGAGGCTGCTTCCAGGCTCTGGTCCCAAGTCAGAGCCCTGGCTGAGTTGGGGTTGTCGTCTGTGGTTTTGTCTGACACAACGAGCACTGCTCAGAGCATGGCTGCTGGCTGTGGAAATTTTGTTCTCATATTAATCTTCTCCCTGTGAAATTATGGCAATAGTGACATTTTGCTGCGACCCGATACGTCCTCCGTGCTGCAATTGGAGACACGAGTGCCCTGGTGGAAAGAGGAACCTCATGCATGCCTATTTTCTGTGGTTTTGGTGGTGTGTGCTGTGTGGGACCGAGAGGGAAAGGTTCCTCAAGGGAAAATGGGGCGAGTGATGGACACAGTGCAGATGTTCTGATAACATCTCAGCAGTGTGGTTATCTCACTGAGTTCTTCCTTTCACAAACGTTTAAACCTACCCTAGAAGCTGTGGCAAGAAACCAAATTCATCTCTGTCTCACCATTCCACTGTCTTGATGCCTGGTCTGAAAGGCGATGAGGCCTCTCCCATTTCCCCTGCCAGCACCACTGGTGTGGAGCAGGTGTTTATTGCATACGTGCAACACAACTCATTGCAGTCCCAGTGGCTGCTTAGAAACAGACACACCGGGCTATTTCTCTACCCAGATTTACACAAAACCACAAGCTTTCAGCAAGTTTTCAGCTTATTCTGCCAAAACCACAGGCCTGGTGCTCGAGCAAAAGAGACACGGTGGTCACTAAGAGCTGCTAATAACGTGTGTAGGGCAGCTGCTGGATGAGGTGCGACGAGCTTCCTGGGCATGGTTTGGTGGGCAGTGTTGGTGGTGGGTGGATGGTTGGACAAGGTGATCTTAGAGGTCTTTTCCAGCCTTTATTATTCTGTGCTTCAAGATCACCATGTGAAGAGAGAGCAGGAGGCATTGAGCTGCTCTGCTTCACATGTCTTCCATCCAGAGGGTGCTTAATGTCCACGCAATGTTGTCCACGTTTCTACTTCTCACTTGCATTTGCCAGAATGGTGTGAGTCTCAGGCTGGGGTGAGTTTTTAGTTCTTGTTTGACATGTTATGCTATGTGGGCCATGAGTTTCACCTAGATTTTTTCAGTGTATTATTTGCAACTTCAACTGCAGTATTTAAGAGAAGCATAGAAATCCTTCCTAGCACAGCAAATTGCAAAGAAAGGAGTGAGGAGAGTTCTCAGCACTCACTCAGACAGCCAGAAACTCCTCTTTACAGCCACAGCATCTCAGTGTTTAATTCCCAGTTGACTTCCAGCACATTCCTACTGCTCCTTCTCGTTATCTGTGCAACAGTCCAGTTTTAACATCCGACCTTGGGCTTTCATGCTCTTCTCCTGCCAGGTGCAGAACACCTTTCTGAGACCTCAGACATTGATACATAGCAAGCGCAGCCCCACAGCCTGGTTTCTCAGAAAGGTGGTGGATGCCCTGTCCCTGGAGACACCCATGGTTGGGATAGATGCGGCTCTGAGCACCTGATGGAGCTGTGGGTGTCCCTGTTCACTGCAGGGCTGTTGCACTGAATGGTCTTTAAGATCCCTTCCGACTCAAATGACTCTGTGACCTGCAGCAGCAATCTCTGCTCTGTGTGCATCCTCAGTAACCTTTCCCTGGGCCAGCAGGAAATGCTCTCATGTTGGAGTGGGCGGAGGGCCCCGCTGGCTCAGCTCTGGGATGTTTGGAAAGCGATAACTTTGTCAACAGCATGCGGCGTGACAAGGCGAGTTGTTGTTTGGCTGCCTCGTGCTAAACTGGGCTAGGATTTGTCCTGGGTGAGAAGTCCAAGGTGCTGTCAGCTTGCCTGGGAACTGCAGATGGCCTGAGAGGGAAGCTTTAATCCTCCCTGCCTGACATTAGCCAGATATCAGCGCTGGAGGACGTGGGTGATTGCTGGGGTTCGCTGCGTGCAGGACTTCCAGCAGCAATGAGAAGCATTGCAGCCTCACGCTACGTCAAACTGTTGGCCAGCAGAGCAGTGTTTGGAACGAGATGATCTTCAGGGGTCCCTTCCAANTTATAATCCGTTGGGTTCTGTGGGGTTTTTTTAGGCGGTGGAGTCCATTTGTAAGCGCTTTCCTTGAAAAAAAAAAAACTACAAGTGCTGATCAGGCCCTCCTATGAACGTTTGTTTTCTTAATTATTATTTAGAATTAAACTTACTTTAATCTTTTCACGAGGAAGAAAAAAAGAAGTTAATTTAAAAATGCGATTGTGATGAGACCTCTTTATGTTCTCCCATGTACTCCTGTGCTTTCTTGAGCAATGCAGTCGGTGCGTCAGAAAGGAATTAGCCGTAGTGGGACAGCTTTCTCTTGGCTGCACTGTGCAGTTGTGGAAGTTTGCACTGGTGGGCCTTCAGCTGGTGGTGGGCACCTGCCAGAGAGCGAGCACCTGCCGTTTCCCTGTGCCTGATTCATCGTCTTCATGTTTCCTCCTTTCCTCCATGCTCAGTCTTCCTACCGGTAGAGCCCTTGAGGACCCTATCACCCAGTCTAAGGTTTGTTAGAAAGATCTCATGTCTCGTTCTCCATTTCACTTCACTCATTATCTCCAAGCTGATCAGCAGAAGCCCAATGAGTGTACAGTGTGAGTGGAGTTCACCCACCATGCTCAGTGCTTGGAATTAGGCAAACTTGTGGAATCACTCTACCCTCTGTAGAAGGGAGGCACTTGGCATAATTCATTAATATCCCTTTAACTGGACCATCCACGTGTTAAGGAAGAGCCCTCCGGTGTTGTCTGGAGCTTTGTTGTGGGGCTGCTCACCCCTGGCACATGTGTTTGGGTAACTAATGGGAAAGCAGTTAGCAGCCCGCTTTGTGATTCCTGGTATTTGTTTGGGTTCGGATTCCATTGCTCTTGCTTTCTATATTGTATACACAAGAATTCAGGTTTGGTCATGAGCTGTCAAATATAAAAGATACGTAGCTTCATCATGCCTGGCTTTTTTGTTTTCCTCCTGGTCCGTGGTTTTTTTTGAACCAATGACCTACTCTCTCTCCAAACATCACTATAAGGCTAGTCTAAACTAACTTCTTAAAATGTGGATATGTATAATCTCAACTATCTGTTGTCAAAGCAAGACGTGTACGTGAGAACCGATATACACAGTAGCACCATTCTAGAATATACATTTTCCAGGTAACACCTTAATGACTGTATTAAAACTATACTCACATTTCTTCTGTTTGCTTTAACAGTTGTGTCTACCACTGNCCTCGAGCATCTCTGCAGGCAGCAGCCTCAACCTCCGCTATGATTTTGGGTAGGAGGCAAACAAGTAAAGCAGATCCCAGCAAGCCACGACCCAAAGCAAAGGCAACCCAAAGCTTTTCAACCCTTTTTCTCCAGACAAAACCAATGTGAACAGGTTGGTGGTTTTAGTCTCATCCAACATCCCTGACTTTGAGAGCTCCTGAACAGTTCCAGAGAACAGAAGAGGCTGCAAACCCCATCTCTCACCTCGATGGCTGCACTGAAATCTCCCAGTTGAGTGCATGTGTACAAGCAAGAGGAAACTCAATGTGTCCTGCTTTCATCAAGCAAACAAGGGCCTTATTTCCCTGCCAGCCTCACAACAAGCTGGTTAGAGAGTTATGGGAGTGAGAATGGAAATCTGGGTTTGTAATGGAAGTTTGCTTTGGAGGTTCCAATTTCCCGTCTCTTGGTTGGAGAAACCATATTTGTTTTCTTGTCTCCCAGTTGCTTCTCCATCCAGTTATCCATAACCTTCTGTAGGGTCTCCATGGGAAGGATTTAGGAGGCATTCTCAGGGAAAGCAGTGCCATTAATGAGAGAACATAATAAGAGAGATCAGAATGATGAATAGAGAAAGTGGCAGTGGATTGGAACTGGGTGGGCTTTAAGCTCCCTTCCAACCCAAACCATTCTATGAAGACAGGGACAAAAGTGGGGCTGAAGATGGGAATGAAGGCGGGGATAAAGATGGGGATAAGGATGGGAATGAAGATAGAGACAAGTTGCCTGAACCCCTTGAGCAGGGGCCTATGTGCCTGGAGATGGAGATTAATAATTAATTATCCCCCATGCACTGCTCCTCTTGCATCCCATACTCCAAATGAATTCCTGTGTGCCTTCAGCCTGAGGCCAGGAGCGAGAGCTGTCTTCACCTGCGTGTCTGGGAGGGTGGGGCTCCTGATCTCTGCTTTGGGGTCCCAGAATGACACAAGTGGTGGTGACTTAGATGTGCACTAACAGCGGGATTTAATCTCCCAACACATCTGACAGGTCCTGGGCTCTTAGGGCAGCCTCTAATGAAGCATCCCCAGCCAAGGAAGCCCCACATGAAGTGGAGGAAGGCGCTGGGGACGGAAGGAGGGGGCTCATCTCCAGGATGCAGTAGGTTCATTCAGTCCTCGCTGTTGTATTTGCATAGGGAAAAAATAAATCAGGGCTGTTCTGGTCTATATCTGGCCAATTTCAGTCTGGAGTTCCTGACAGGTGACCCCAGGGTACAGTTGCACGCTCTCAGTGCTTATTTTTGACATCATAATCCAAATTGACATTCGGTGCTTGAATATACAATAAGTTCATTACAGCTAAACCCTCCGGCTCAGGGATTTCCTGTTGGTAAGTCTCAGAAAATCAGGATTCCCTGTGGTATCGGGCTGAAAACGTTTGCAGATAAAATTCAAGTTAGCAAGTTATGCCAAAATGTTTTTGGAGCCAAAGCGGAGCTGTATTTCGTGCAGTGGTGCTTTATCCTTCCCCGTGCTCAGGAGTGGAGGTGGAGGCCCCTGCCCCGCACGGCTCCCAATCAGGGGCTCAGTGCTGCTCTCAGGAGGAGCTCATTAAGGAGCAGTGGAGAAATCCACGATTCTTTATCTGAGTGTTTTTTGGAACCTGAACTCTTGCCTCTTATCCCACTTTCTAAAGAGCAGGAGAGCATTTTGCTCCATGTGTTACCGAAACAGCCTATGAGCAGCCCCAGCCAACACAGTGAGAGTTTTGATACCCTCATTACTGCCATCAGTGGGATGTATCTCCCAAACTTCTCGTGTCTATATGGGAGTTGCAACACAGTGGGGTTTTTGCTCAAGCCCTTGACCTCCTGGTTAATCAGCTGTGATGATGAGGTGAGAACTTGACCCAGGGCTTATCCGTGCCCATCTGGCGCACGTTCAGCTTCTCTTCTGCTTCCTCCTCCTTCCCTCGATGAAACTGATACCCTGTAAAAACAGGGCTCCTTCCTATCAGAGGAATTTGAAGCTGTTTTTCCAATAAGATGAGTGGTAAACTTCGCTGTGTCCCAAAGGGAAGTGTGAAGTGGCTCCTCTCAGGAGCTGCATAGCAGGAGGTGTGCTGGGGGGTTCCCAACTGCAGCTGGATCACAGCTGGGTCACAAGGTGATGCTGTTGCAAAAGAAGGCATGCATCTGCTGCAAAGCACCAGCAAGATGGGATGCGTAAGACCTAGGTGATCATTCTTATCATAGAATCATTAAGGTTGGAAAAGACTTTCAAGATCCCCAAGTCCAACCTCAACCCATCCCACCATGCCCGCTGACCATGTCCCCAAGCATCACATCCCCATGGTTCTGGAACACCTGCAGGGATGGTGACCCCACCACCTCCCTGGGCAGTCTGTGCCAATGCATCACCACTCTTTCTAAGAAAAGATTTTCCCTAATAGCCAACCTTCCACCTGGTGTTGGGAAAGCTTGGCTGGTCGGTAGTGCCTGGTTTTGGGTTCTGTGCAGCAAGAAGGCTGTGGGTGTACAGGAGCATCCTGTAAACAACAGTAGGTTTGGAAACAGGAGCTCCAACCAGAGCTAGGAAGCTCCTTTAGCTTAAAGGAGAGAGGTGGCCGTGAAGACACAGTGCAGCAGGAAGGGCCTTGTGCTTCTTAGCCACTTCAGTGTGACAAGAAGGAATGCATATATGTGCAGCAAATTTCTACTCGGTGTACGTTAGGAAAAAATATCAATTCAGAACTGTTGAAGTAGGAAATAGTAGAGGAGGTGGTCCAAGGAGACCGTAATCCCTGCTGCTGGAGGGCTTGAGGAAATGCAAAGCCATACAGAGTAACTGGGACTGGAAGCTTTGGGATTGCTTGGGGTTTTGTTGAATATCTTTGTGGATGGAGATCCCACAGCTGGACCCCTTGTTCCAATGTTTGACCACCTGCATGGCAAGAAGCATTTTGTGATGGAGACTTCTGTTCTTACCTGTGCTGTGATTTAATGGGCACATCCAAGAGGATCCTGCCAACTGATCACAGAGCTGCAGACAGCAATAAAACCCCCCTTTGCCTTTACTTCAACTGCACCCTCAGCTTTGCCATCTCCTTCCATGCCCCAACCTCCAGCCCCATGGCTTGGTGACACTGCTGGGCTCATTCCTGTTGGCCGCCGTCTACCAAAGCATTGGCCTTTGTTGTCCCAAACCCTTTCCCCAGAAGCGGTTCTCCATCCCATCCCTGTTTTATGCCATCCCTGCTGGATGCCCCATTCCAATCTGACCCTTCCTCAGCCACCTAGGGTGGTCTCCTTGGGCTCCTGAGCTCCTTTCCAGCTCGGTGTTTTTGTTCATCCGCATCGCACGTATCCCTCATTCCCTGAGAGTTCAATAAAAAGCTCAGGAAGAGTTTGCTATTCTTTCCTCCCCTGGTGGTTTTTAAATTTTACACATCTTAAACCCAATTAATTCGCTAGTTGCTGTAAGTGCAGCATCCTATATGGTTCCTGTGAGAAGAACGTGATAAAAGTAGGATTATCACTTGCAACGGCCCTAGAAAAAATCTGGTAATGCTTCCTTCTGTAGCGTGGGACCTTCTGTGGAGGATCAGCCTTGAGCTCTGCAAAGAAAATTATGAAGTTCGGGACTTGAGAACAGTTTCTTTGTGGTCAGCTTTCTGTTTCTCTTGATTGCTTTTTGTTATGATGGGTGACCGGTGATTGCTTTTCCTACAGGCTCGTGGCAGTGTCCTCAAGAAGGAGATGGGCTCTTGGTGGCCGTGTTCAGCTTGCCCTCAGGATGTGGGGAGCAGGAGCTGCTGTGGTGTTTGGATCCATATGTGATAGAGTCTGGCAAAGTATGCTCTGGAAAAACGCCCTGAAGGAGAGAACAGAGACCTACCCAACCTAGAAGCCTTCCCAATCTGCAATGTCTCTGTTGGCTTGGGATAGACCTAGGTCTTAAAATGTCACATTTCAATGGTTTGTACAGCTCTGTATTATTCCTTCTTCTTCTTTCTAACTCTGCATCTTTTGTCTTCCTCCTCTTTCCCTGCCTAAAGAAGAAATGCCAGTTCTGGAAGGGCAGTGCTGGGCTGCCAGCGCCATGCACAAGAGACCAACCACTCCCCCAGTCCTGGCCTCACTGCTTCTGACACAAGCCAGGATGCCATTGGTCTTCTTGGCCACCTGGGCACACTGCGGGCTCGTTTGGAGCCCTTTGAAGCATTGAGCTATTCCAAACCAGGCTTCATCCTTGTATGCTCTGCGCACCTCCGCCTTGAGGGCCACCATTCACATACAGTAGAGAATCCAGGACCTACTTTTCCTCTGAGAGGTGCACTTGGGCCACTCAGATATATTTTGAGCTGGAAAAATTGCAGCTGAGGATGTTGGCTGGTGCCACGCTGCTGGGGTGACCGGCTGCAGGGAGAGGGATGGGATGGAAACTGCAACTTGGTTCAGCTCCATCGCCTTTCCATTGGGTCTCCTTTTATAAATAGCTTGGGTCAACCGTGTGTGCCTTGACACTTTTTCAAGGCTGAAGATGCTGTGGGTTTTATGCTCAGAAAATTTCCTTCCCTGGCTGCCCCCAGCTCCCTGCCTGCCAGGAAAGTCCAGCAGCAGAATCAGAAAGGTGCCTGTCTGTATTAAGTGGGAGCCTTCACCCGAGCTTCGTGCTGGGCTGGGTGGCACCAAGGAGGCAGCAAAGCAGCGAGAGTCCTGGCTTACCTGGTTTGGGACTGGTCCTCAAATGAGGGAGGAGAGGGGAGCAGGAGTTGTCCCCTGCTGGCCCAGCTGTCCTCAGCAATGGGAACCTGGGAAGGAGTCGTCTTGCAGAAGGTGCTAAAACATATGGGAATTATTATCCGTGAAGTCACCAAAGCAAAGCAGAGTCATCTTTCTTGGCTGAAAGTGAATGATTTTTTTTGTCTTCCATCCTTGTGCATTGCTCCAGTGAGCATTACAATGCCCACCATGCCAAACAGCAGCAGTGTGAGAGGAGCATCACGTGCAGAGCCATTCCTGCAGAGCTGTGCCCATGGCCAGGACCACAAGTCGTGCTTCCCCCATGGAATCCTTGTTTTCTTCGTGCTACTGCTTGTAGCTCCAATTCAAAGGCAATCTCTGCCCCCAAAGACTGGAGCTTTGCTACAGAACAAATCCACGGAGCAGAGGGGTGCAGTTCATGGAATGATAGAATGGCCTGGGTTAAAAATGACCTCAAAGATCATCTCGTTTCAACCCTCCTGCTATGGGCAAGGTCGCCAACCACCAGACCAGGCTGCCCAAAGCCACATCCAGCCTGGCCTTGAATGCCTCCAGGGATGGGGCACCAAGGCTTCTCTGGGCAGCCTATGCTATCTCATGGCCACTGTGGTCAGCATCCATCAGAGCTGTACAAGCAGAGAGTGAAGTGGGTGCTGACATTCAATCGATTGCAGCGGGACAAAGCTCTGTTATGACCCAAACAGGGATAAACACACACATGATGGCTGCTGCCAACCTCTGGAGCAGGCTGGGGTGTTTGCCTGCTTCCATTGCACACCCAAGATGCTGCAGAGCCGTTGTGTTGCACTTAGGTTGCCTTTCCAGTGCCAGTCAAAATAAAGAGCTCAGCCTCTTTTCTGCATCACCTCTTGGCTCTGGGACCCCTTTGGGATGGTGCTGGCAGAGCACGGACCCAATGGACAACTCTTTGGGCTGAAGTAAAAAATGTTGGGAATTTCCTGCCCATGCTGAGTAGGCAGAAATGTTCTCCCATGGAGTTTTATGAGGCTGCAGGTCCTGGAAAAGCATGAAAGGCAGAAAGGATTGATCTGTGGAGAGGGAAAACCTGATTGGAAGGAAGTCAATGTTGTTGAAGCCTTGTGGAGATGTTAGAATTGCCTCTGAAGATCCAGGCATGATTCTGACCCAGGGAGGTGGTGAAACCTCACCAAATCCAGTGCTGCACACTCACTGAGCCCCTCACGTTGGTGTAAAAATGCTGAAAGTTCACAGGAGATGCCACAGAGCGTGGACACGAGGTAGGTGGGCAGGAGCACCTGCAGCTGCCCCTTCCCTTTATGCTGGAAGGGGTCTGTCAGAGCCATTGTGGGTTTTGTGGGGGTTCATGGCGTCTTCAGGCATAACCCAACCACCATCACATCTCCTTTCACCCTGCTCATGCATGGGGGATGGCACAGGGAGGGATGACTTTCTCAGCTCCGGGACGCATGCACACATTGCCGCCTGTTTTCCTGGATCCAGCTATGAGGGACACCTCTAAGCTGCGACTCCTTCTTGCACTTTCCATCTCTGGCAGCCAAAGCCAACAGCTTTCCAGGGGCTGAGACTTTTTCCAGCAGAAGGCATCGGGACCTGTTTTTTCCAACCATCCCCCCTCTTCCAGAGCCCTGTTCCTGTGCTCCAGACCCAGAACATTGGGTTTCAACGGCCTTGAGAAGGCAGCTGCTACCCATGGACTGGAGATGTTGGTGGAGACAGCATCCTTCATGCAAGAGAAACACCCACTCTGGGGATGGCTCTCTTGAGTCCCTGTTTTGTTCATTGCTGATGGGGGAGTCCATACAGTCACTGCCATTCATTTCATCCTAATATAGATGATTAAATCTATAAGATGAGCAGCTTCAATTTATGTATGAAGTTTTTGCAGTGAACACCTAGAGGGAGAGGAGAGAGGGAGCAGATACAGCCGCCTCCCTGTGCTAGTATTATTTCTCTTTAACTACACATGCAAGATATAATATCTAAATACTCACAGGCTCTTTCCTGTACTTGTACGTGATGATGGATGGATAGATAACCTTTCTCCATAAAAATATACACAGTTAAGGGTAAATTTTTCATTGTCATCTCTAGCTTGTGTTTAACAATTTCTTTTCCTCTATTTTTTTTTTTTTTTTCCTTTCCTGGAATATTGTGAGTGGAGAGATCTGACCTGCGTCTAACATAATATTCTTGGATGGTTTTTTTGAGTAATGGCACTGTTATTATACAACCTCCAGCAAGAACAATTTGCAAAGTGTTGCAAACTTTTCAAAATGACCTGACAACAGCTCTCCAGCCAAAGTGGTTTTGCAGGAATCTGTTCCAGCGTTGTGGGAGCAACGGAGGCAAAAAGGCATTGGAGCCCTCTGCAAGCTTGCTTTTGCTTCAGGATTGTAATGCTGGTAAAGGGAACTTGAGGTGCGATGCTGCAACCTCTACATGGAGAAGTAGTTCCCTTTGGGATGAAAGAATCATTAAGGTTGGAAAAGAGCACTGAGAGCATCACATCCAACGGTCAACCCATCCCACCGTGCCCACTGATCATGTCCCTCGTGGCCACATCTCCACAGTTCTTGAACACCTCCAGGCATGGTGATTCCATCTCCTAATTGCTGTACTCTAAAATTAAGGAGAAGCCGTATCTAGGTTGATCCTGATCCAAGTTGCTGCTGTAGGAACCTCAGTCCTTATCATGGATGGGCTCACTATCCTCCCCCCATCCCTCTTCAGACTTGATTGTGGTATTCTTCTCTAACCTTAATCATTCTGTGATTCAAAGAGCATGTTTCTGGTGGGCTGGTGGGGAGGAACCTCCAGAGGCTTGGTGGGACCAAGACCAGGAGCACTGATGCTGTCACCCTACAGACACCAATGGGCCGGCATCTGTAACAAAGCAGTGGTGACCCCACGATGATGTCCTGCTCACAACCACCTCTGCTCACGGCATTGCTTCATCCAGTGAGACTGGGTACAAGTGGGAGACAAAATCTACCTGGACACCCAAGGCAGTGTGAGCAGCACAACCTTGCTCCCCACTGAACAACGTTAGGGGCAGCCGACCCCCCCCAGCTCCCCTCATGATGAGCCCTGCCTCCTTTGTGCTATCAGACCCCTCTCATTCTTTTCCTCTGGAAGCACTAAAGTTGGCTCGAACCATTATTAAAATAATAGAGGGACCCCAGAGGATCTTTAACCAGGAGATCTTTAATAATTACTACCTCCTAGACTCTTGCTACTCCGTTTGAACCAGGTTTTCTCATGCTATCTGAGTCCTGGAGCAGAGCTCAAGGCCGTTCCCTCAGGGCTGTGAGTGCCATGTGACTTAATTGTCCTCGATATTTTTCTAGTCACGTCAAGGGCTTCCTTGGAAATGTTATATAGCTGAGAAAGGGTTTATTATTTGCTGTCAGGAGGCAAATAACACCAGGGCATCTCTGAAGACGTCTATAACTTATCTGCGTAATGTGAAGGTTAAAATAAATCAGTGAAAAGAGTCACTCTCCTGAGGGCAATATACTGTAAAATATTTCATCAGAAGGCCTGGCTATTATTGCGCTCGTAATTAATCTTCCTGGTAATAGCAGTGCTTGTTTTCTCCTGCTGCGTTATCTCACTCCGTGTCTGCGCCGGCCGCTAGATGTCGGGGAAAACCCTCTGGTTTGCCAAAAATGAATTTCTCCCAGAGCTGGGGTTTGCTGGGTTTCCTTGGGATCCAGGATGGTGCATCCGGGAGCGGGGGTGCCTCGGGTGCTGCTTTCAGCCATCAGCCCTAAACCCTCAGCGTCCTTCACCCGCACCGCGCGCGTCACCTCCTGAGTGCTACCTGGGTTATAAAGCCAGGCTTTCCCCGAGCATTTGCAACCCTTCTGTTCTCAGATCATCACGTTGCGAGTGTGCCGGGACCTGAGTTTTATGAGCGGAGGGAGCCGTTTGTGTCTGTGAAATGAGTGATGGGGGCAAACCTTGTGCAACAAACGCATGCCTGCAGCAGCCGCGGCCCCAGATGGACTCGGGGAGCCTGTGGCTGGGGAAACGTGGTGGGAGCAGGACACGTTGTGGGTGGTTCTTGCATGCAAGGAGGCTGTCCTGGTGCAGATGTTCCCCTCCCATCATGCACACCCAGCGGAGGCACGAACCTCCTCCTTGGGAAGGGTCAAACTCCTTCACCGAAAGAATCCAACAGGAAGGTGCTGGAGATCCGCATGTCACTCCTTGTCTGTGAGAGTCATTGCCACATACTTTTTCCACACGAGGGAAGGGGGAACAAATGCAAAACATGAGTCCCACGAAGCAGAAACACTATCGAGCTGTTTTCTTGTTAATTGACCTCCTCAGCCGTGTGCTTCCTGGCTCTTGAGCAAGAGCTGATTGCTGCAAATAGCACCGTCACTCAAAGCCGTGACCTGCTGGAGAGCAGGGTTCAGAAAAAGGGTGCTTGGGGGTAACAAGGTAATGAAGGAGGACACAGACACTCAAGGTCAGGCTGGACGGGGCTCTGAGCACCTGATGGAGCTGTGGTGTCCCTGTGCATGGCAGGGGAGTTGGACCGGATGGCTTTTAGAGATCCCTTCCAACCCAAACGATTCTGTGGTTCTGTGTTTCTATAGGTTTCCTCCTAATGTGCATGGCCTTTCCAGGGAGGCTGAGAGAATTGTGGATGGGTCTTCATTGCCATGCATGTCTTTGAACGGATGCAATGTATGTAAGTTTTGCTGTAATCAAGAAAACCAGCAGCGATGGTCAAGTTTCTGGGAGCCAGAGGTGCTTCTGATATTATGCCTTAAAGGTGTGACCCATGGTTCTGTCTGGCAAGTGAAACAATGCAATCTTTGCTCTGTTCTGTTTTCTTGTCTTCTGGAATTCCATCAGCAGGGACAAACCCATGTAGGCTGCTTGTGCAAAGGCTTTATAACTGTGTTGAGGAGAATGGCATCTGATTCACTTTCCCCACGGCCAACCTGCTGTCCTTCTGACCAGCTTCTTCCTCTCTAAGCATAACTGACCCTTGTCAAACAGCAGTGCTGGGAGCTAGGATGTGTGCATGAATGGATGGCTCTGGCCACCAGGTGCTGGTTTCAAAGAGGAGTGCTACTCTGCTTTCCATCGTGGTGTAGTGTTGGGTGTAGGACCTGCACTGACTCCTTTTCGGGGGACAATTATAAACAGGACCTGTGGAATTTCATTGTCTTGGCCATGGAGAAAGCTTTGAGACAGAAGAAAGCCCACAAGAGCACACAGTCCAGCTGTCTGCACCAAGGACCACTCTGCCAGTTCCTAAAAGCCCGCAGCAGATTTGAGTCCAGACTCCTGCAGCACTTCACCTCCATCAAGTTAGTACGTTTCCTTTAAAGTCAACCTAAATTTGTTTTGCTGCCAGTTATGCCAAGGCAATTATCACATTCCTACCGTGGTCGTCTTTCCTCTAGACTGAGGAGTCACTGCTCCGCCAGTCTTTCCTCACAAGCCCTATTTTCTCCAATCTCCTGTCACCCCCATTCTTCTATGAGATTTTTCTGTGCTTGCTCAGCATTTCATTGCCATTTCTCATCGTGTTGATGGTGTTTCAGAATGTTATGTCTCGTGTCTACGGTTGGATCCTTGAGATGAAACCAAGATGAAGTGAGAAAGTGTAATGATGACTGAATAAATGTCCTTTCTTTCCCAGGGCTGACCTAATCCACTCTCTCCTTTCTTTCACCTGGTCATTCTGGAGCAGAGCTATAGAATTCAGTTCAAGAGGCATTTAGATAGAGAGATATACTTAATCTGAAACACGAGATGGTGATTGTGTCTGCTTACTGCCTGAAAAAGGCACCATTGATTTCTTGCCCAAACATGTGGTGCCTTCCCCAGAGAAACAAAGACCTGTCTCACTGCTTGGATCTTCTGTTCCGCTCCTTGAAACCAAATGAAAATCTCAGTCCAGCAGAGGCTGTCCCGACAAAATGTTTTGGAACAAAAGATAATCACCTATTGTTATGCTGCAGAACTCCTTGACCAGTTGGGATTTCTCCAAGAGCCAATTGGACATGATGAATAGCGGTAATTTCAGAGCTATGCGTATGCTCAGGGTTTGCAGTTTTCCACATCTACTGCATGGTGGAGGAGGGGTGGGGGTGGGATGGGGGAAAGGGTTTCAATCAGCTCCAATTCAGCAGCCTGGACTCTGTCCTGCAGCGTGCAGCCGGTGAGGTGTTTGCAAAGTAACGACTTGTGTCTGCAGCAAATATGCCCATTTTCCAAAACGCTCATTCATTTCTCTGTCCAAAATGCTAATGCAGGGAGTCTTTCCTAAAGAAGTTGGAAAGCAGGTGTCTGCTTCATCTGAACTGAAAGACTCCTGCATAATCTTCCCTACAGAACTTTTTCCTTTGGAGACGTTTTCTTTGCAAGTGGCACCCTTGGCCATGGAGGGGCTTGGAATGAGATGAACTTTAAGGTCCTTTCCAACCTATTCAATGATTCTGTGATTCTTTACTATTATTTCTCTCCTTATAAAGCTAATAGACTGAGACACCCATCTGCACCCACGTCCCTTAGTGCAATCTCCCTGTAATGACGTGCTCAGGACATTGCCCCATCCTTACAAAAGAAATTCCCCCAGTGAGTGGGACATTGAATCCTGCTGTCACCTATCCTATTCAGGAAGACTGGAGCCAGGGATGTGAGAATTAATGTAAAAGTGCCCTCTCGTGGCAAATGGAGCAGATATCATTAGTCAACATTTTGGGGAAATCCTTAATGTCACTGGGGTTGTGATTTATAGAATCATAGAATCATTTGAGTTGGAAGGGACCCTTAAAGGCCATCTGGTCCAACCCCGTGCAATGGACAGGGACACCCACAGCTCCATCGCGTGCTCAGAGCCCCATCCAGCCTGACTGCGGGTGCCTCCAGGGATGGGGCACCCACCACTTCTCTGGTCCGCCTGTGCCACTGCCTCATCACCCTTACCATAAGAAACTTCTTTCTTAAATCCAGTCTTACATGTGGTTTGTAGTTTGGATGCATTCAGAGGAGGGATGGTGTCACTGTGAGGTCTTCGAGCTCTACACAGCTCACCAAATGATCCCTCAAGCACCTGGACTGCAGGGTGGGCTTCACAGGTGGGAGCTGGCAGTGGTGGGCTTAGGGAGGATGAAGTGTCTTTGGGGGTCCAGAGTGAGCCAGGAAGGGTCTCAGGCTTACAGCAAGATGATGGGTGTGAGCCTGACCCTCAGGGTTATGCATCTCACTGCAATTTGGAGTTTCCTTTGCTTCAGGTAGATCTGCTGGGTATGAAGTGTTCTCAGCTGTGGAGCAGAAAGCAGACTTGGGCAACCCTTGTGCCTGAAGCCACGAGCCGGCTTAAAACAACTCCCTCTAGAAGAGATGGTTTAGTAACAAAAACTCAGTAAAGCAGTCTGGGGCTTTTGTTCTGCCTGCTCTGAGGGCTGTGGTTCAGTGCTGCTCTCTGTACGAGCTGTTCCTGCACACTGTCTGGAGCTGTCACCCATTAAGTACCTAATTAATCAGGAGCCTGGGTAGAGTCTCAATGAAAGGGGAGTCTTATGGACCGTTTTCCTTCATCTCCTTTTTGTTTTAAGAAGGGACATAGGATTTTCTTTGTACTAATGATTACTTTGGAGTACCTGTGATGTCCTCCCTCATCCAGCTTTCTCTACCACTTCCATTTCTCCATGGAAGAGAGGTTTATGGCTGGACTAGATAGTTCTTTGGAGGAACTCACCATGGGAAGAAGACAGAAAGCAGAGCAGGAGTTGGATTCATATCTTGTAGTCCAGCTCAGGCATAGGAGTTAGGCAGGCAAGTGAATGCTACCTTGGGATAACTGCTGCCCTTCTGTCCAGGGATCAGTGTGTCCTAGGTGGAAGAGTTGCTCCCTCAGTTACTTGGCTTTGCCATGCAACACCAAAGCCTCAGTGGCTCATCTTCATTTCCAGTGTATGTTGGTGGGTAGAGATGGGGTATCGTCTTTTGTGCTCATGTGATCTTCCCAACTGAGGACCCTCCTGTGGCTGGGGAGCATGAATAAGAGAGGATCAAGCTGTGGTGCTGTGTGGGAACTGCAGATCAGAGGCACTGGAAGCAAGGGGAGTATTTGAGGTCAGTCCTTCAGGACAGGAATTGCATCCTGGCCATCTGCTCATATTGTATGGTGCTTGTTTGAGGAAGGGTTGTCTTTTAAATCATGTAGATTTACAGCATCTCACACTTGACGCACTTGGCCGAGCCAACCAAGCTAGTAACAGCCATAGCATTTTGCAGGCATTTTGCTGGGTGAAGAGGAGAAGCATTGCAACTGTGTGTCATGCTGATGCAGGCAAAAATACAAAGTCCTGAGAACTGTTACTGCTTCTACACACTAGCAGTAGAAGGGAGGAACCAGAAATGACATGAAGTGCCCAGGTGAGGAAGCAATGGGAGGAAATGCCAGCACGCCAGAGTCCGGGCTGGTCAGAGACGTGTCTGTCTGTCCCCAGCACAGCTTGGTGTTCATGAGATTATCCAGCAATGTACAGCTTTGATGCTCGTGTTTTTCAGATCCTGGCCTTCAATTTAGAATTGCGGAATCATAGAACCATTAAGGTTGGAAAAGACCACTGAGATCATCATGTCCAACCAATTTGTCATGACTGTACCAACCACTGAGCTGCTCTTCTTGCCCAGCAACTGGTGGTGGTCCAGTTTGGAGCAGGAGGTTGGTCTAGAGACCTCCCCACCAGCCAGCACTGCTGTGGTTGCATGATGCTCACAGGATCCCACCACTCTTGGAGTAAGTGGGTTTGGTCTTAGAGGCCTCGTGCAGCTCACTGCACCCTGCAGCTCCTTCAGGACAGAAAGGGTCTCTCCTCCCATAGGCGCTGATATCCATGGTTGCCTCAGGGTGCTACTGTAGTAGTCATGATTGATAATAGCACTATGTTGGGGGGCCACTTTATCAGGAAACACCATGAAGGGAATTATAATCACCATTTAAAGGCATTTTCCCCCTTCCTCTGGTGTGTTATCAGATTACAGGAAATGAGAGCAGTTTTGCTGCCTTATTATGAGAGATGGATGCTACTGTTTGGAGCGTTTGCCCATCCATCTACTTCCCTGCTACCCTTTCTCTTCAGGGGATGCACTCTTCATTTCCACATCAATGAAACAGTGAGAAAGCTTCCCAGAGCCCTCTGGCTTACTTTACTTCCTCATTTCTGGTGGATTTCTCTCTGCTTTGCAAAGTCCCAGTATTTATCCTGCTGCTTCACCCAGCTTTCCCCTCCCAGTGGCAGGCCTGCTCACACCGAAAGATGGATCTCTGTTTTCTTAAATGCTCAGGCAATTATGCTCATTCCTCAGGTGGTCCCGGAGGGGAGCTCTCCAGCCAGCCTTGCCTTCGCCTACAAATCCTTTTTCAATATGGTAAGTGCCTGTAGCTGACCCCTCTTCAACCTGGGCTGTGGGGCTGCTGCTCCCCGACCTCCTTCGTGCCACTGTTTAGGGGAATTCAGCTGCCCAGGGAGGTGGTGGGGTCACCGTCCCTGGAGGGGTTCTAGAACCGTGGAGGTGTGGCACTGAGGGACATGGTGAGTTGGCATGGGGATGGGTTGGGGTTGGACTTGGGGTTCTTCTTGTTTCTGTCATTCTAAGATCTCTGGAGGCTTCCAAATGGGCTCCAGTGGGGTTTGCAGCCCTCTCCCTTGCTTTCTCCATCCCTCCCTTGGGTAAAGTAGAACCCCCAGTTCAATCCTCGGTGGACACAACCTCTTGTGTCTACATTAAGCACGCAACACAGAGCACCAAGAGGACCTCAGATAAAAAATGGTCCTCAGATAAGTCTTGACCCTGTGCCATCTCTCCAGGTCCTGACCTTGTTGTGGCCAGTTCTTGTGCTTTGACTGCTCTCTCATTCACCATCTGAGCCTGAGAGGTTGAGACTCAACCATATTGCTCTCATAGGTCCCAAGGGGGTCTCAACAGTGAGAAGACGCTTTGGTTTCTCCTTATCCTTAAAGTCCTGCCCACCCTCCCTGGTGTGTTATCAGCACAGCTCTGCTACAGTTTGGGGGTCCTAGTGCTGCCAGGTATACACATGGCGATTTACCCTGAACTACCAGTAGCAATCTTCTTCGTCTGAATCCAAACTCTGCTCTCAGCATGCAAATGCCTTGGCCGGGACTCTGCAGTCCTTATGGCTGATATCATCCTTATTTGCATCGCTGTTTATTTTAATTTACCCAAGAGCCACAACTATCCTCACAGCCCGTTTCTCCTTGCACTCACTTAATCCTCATCACGGCCATCACCTTCACAAGGGTTCCTTTTTGAAGGGCGTTCTGGGTTGAAGTCATCTGGCTTGCTTTTCACTTGGCTCCCTAAGAAAGCGCAATTTACATGATCACATTCAGCACATGCCTGTGTCTGCCTGTTTATCTCTTCAGAAACCATTGAGGCTGTTGGCCACAGAGGATGAATTTCTAATAAGTTTTGTGAACCCAAGCGAGCAAGAAAAAGACAAAAATCCCATCAGTGTTTGATGGAAGAATGCACTGAGGGGTGAGCACAGCCCTTGCTGGACATCAGAAAACCCAGTTCTGGGGAACATGGTTATTGGGGACCAGGGTCTTTCAGCTGCACCCTGGTGGGAATGGCTTGCAGTGTTTACACAACTTGCTGTTCAAACATTACAGTGTCTCAGAGATGCGACCAATTAACCCTGAAGTAAACTGAGGCAGGATACGGGTGTTTTAAGGGCAGGTAGCACAAACGTCTCCTAGCGTTTTCCCTCTGTGCTTTATATCTAGGAAGGCTGGTGTGAAGTCGCCAGGCAGGCTTTTTAAATTATGATTATGACAAGGCTGGCTGCCGTGGCAGACATAAAAGAGATATCATGTTCGTTGCTCATTCCTTGGGCTGCGACGCACATGTTTGAGAGCGAACAGATCCTGCCGACAAGGAATTTCCAGTCCTGTTAGATTGATAAATTGGTGCTTCCCCACAGAGCCTGCTGTTACGTGTTTCGGCTCTGCCTGCTGTCAGTACCAAGATGCTTTCCACCAGCACAACAGGAGGGAGCTTTGCTGGTGCATCTCGGTGGCTTTCCAGGAGGTCTCATGGCTTTGTATGCTAAAATATGTGTATCTCAGGGTCTGGAACACAAATCTTATGGGGAGCGGCTGAGGGAGCTGGGATGGGTCAGTCTGGAGAAGAGGATGCTCAGGGGGGACCTTATGGCTCTCTACAACTGCCTGAAGGTTGTGGCGAGGTGGGGGTTGGCCCCTGCACCCAGGTGACAGCAATAGGATGAGAGGTGATGGCTTCAAGTTGTGCCAGGCGTGGTTCAGGTTGGGTATTAGGAAGCATTTCCTCTTTGAAAGAATGGTATTGCACTGGCACAGGCTGCCCAGGGAGGTGGTGGAGTCAGCATCCCTGGAGGCGTTCCTGGTCCATGGAGATGTGGCACTGAGGGACGTGGTTGAGGGCTGAGCACTGCCTACGTGCCCTGACACTTGTTTGTGTGTGCTGCCATCCATTCTGATGCTGATGGGTTTTCTCACCTCCAGAAGTAAAACTGACTGAAATTCAGCCCCATGCGCAGACTCTTTTGATTGCTCATGCTGATTAGAGTTCATTAACCAAGGGTGGATGTAGTGCTGGACAGCTGCAAAAGAAGAAACAGAAATGCCCTGCAGTTGGAAGGGTGGACATTTCTGATTTGCAACCAGTGAGAAAGTATAAGGTTAAGACTATTGACAGCAGCTCTATGGCAATGGCAGATGTAGGAAAAACTTTGGCTGTGCTAAGTGGCCATTTTTCAGCTCAGTATAAGGAATAGTTCACATCTCTCACGTCTTAGGAGCAACAAAACCATGGTCACCCAATGGAAACACCCCGCAAGTGGTTTCTGATGCTTTTTTCCACTGTGGAGGATGCCAGCTATGCTGGTAATATGCTCTTCAGAAGGCTCTGGTATCTCTTTACATAAGCAAAACTCTGCCATCAAGACGATCAATTCAATCTGTCCATTTACCTGTCTACCTGTGGGGTTTTTTTTCCCAAGATTTCCACTTGTTTTTTCATCCTATCTCATCTGCTCCCTCATTTCCTCCAGCTGATGGAGATGTGCTGGAGATATGGGCTAAGGGAAGGCAAAGAAATAGAGCTCTGGGGGCACAAACCACGCACGAAGGCAGACTTGGGGACAGCAGCTCTTTTTGGCTGATTTTTCACACCAGTCTTGGAAGCAGGATATTTATGAATTTTTGCCACAAAAAGACAACATCCTACCAAAAAATAAGTATTTGCGTCCCCTGATTTTCATCCTGTGTGAGTTCCTATCTTCCAACCACCAATGGCAAGGTATGGGGACATTTCTTCTGGTAGATCAGCAGATAGTGTATTTACAGAGTGAATAAAAGAGTTAAAGAGTTAAAAATACTGAGAAATAGGAGAGAGGAAGCCAAAAAGCTTGGGATAAAGATATGTGAAGACCCATGGGTTGGAGAATTTAACCTTGTAGACATACATGACACAAATCTTTCCCGTCCCTCTGCGAGGCAGGCATGACTTGGACACCACAGCCAGGACAGGACAAGGAAAGCTTGGAGCACGCCAAGGGGAAAAACAGAACAAGGCAGATGGATTCGCTCATCTACAAAGGCTTGGCTGGAAATGTAAGTATTTAAATGAACTCTCCAGCAGGAGAAATACGCCAGGCCATCATAACAAGCAGCAGGAGATACAAGTGTGAATTCACTCCGTCTTTGTCCTGCCAGATTCCAGCAATGGAGATGAGGTCAAGCAGAGGGGTGGTGGGTAGGAGGAAGGATGTGTACACAGGATGAGATTGAAGCGCCCTAGACTTCTAAAGGGGAAGCAGAAGATCAAGAGGAGATATGATAAATATGTAATGCCCTTAGGTGAGGAGACAGGACTTTTTCAAACCATTACAGTTAGCAATGGGGACTCATGGTCTCTACAAAGTTCTGTGAGCAACTGGTAGCAAAGCACTCTGAGTTCAAAGGATTTCTGTTTTGTGTTTGGAGGCTCCAGCGTCTACCAGCTGTGAGCCTTACAGTGGTTGAGTCTCCTTTGTAGATCTTGTAGGGTCTAGCAAAGACAAAAGCCATAGAATCATAGGATCATTAAGGTTGGAAAAGACCTCTGATATCATCAAGTCCAACCATCCACCTTCCACCAGTATTGCCCACTAATGTGTCCCTCGGTGCCACGTCACCATGGAAGAAAGAATGGATGATGCTGTTTGATTTTCTGTAGTTCCTTTTGTGCTCGGCTCAGGATGGTGTTGATTTCTGTTAAAAAACAAAAAATAAAATAAATCCATACGAACAATTGCCAGCTGTGAATTGTGTGGGTAGGAGATGCTGTGGGTGCCTGTAATCTCCATCCTGGCATCTAGGGGAAAACAGAGAACCTCTTGAGGAGGTTTAGGATCTCTGTGGCACGTCCTTGTGTACAGTTGGCTGTGTCTTAAAGGAGAGATGGGTTCATGTGTATGTAATTTGACTGGCTTAGATAGCAGGGAGGGTCAAGGTTCTTGGCTTATGATCTGTGCCATGGATGGAAAAAGCCACAGGGACTTCTTGTCCCCATAGCCCTCTCCTTCTCCTGCTTGGAGCAGCCTCATCCCAAGGGGGACAGGAGGCCCATGAAGCACCACAACTCAGTGTTACCTGTACCACTTTGACCCAGCTGTGTTGTGGACCACTCTGTCAGATCTCTTTTGGAGTGCGAAGGTATGGGTTGTGCTTTGTCTCTCACAGTCCCTCTCCATGCATGGCTCAGAACAAGGTGAGCAAGCCATGGGCTCTCCCTCCTGGAGCTCCTGTATGTCTGTGGGTGAGTCTGACGTTGAGAGCAGGGTTTTTCTCAGCTGGCAGGACAGGCTTTGGGAAACCCACTCCATCCCCCAGTTTCAGCAAGAGCTGGGTAAAACAATGGAAATGGAGTCAGCAGAGGTATGAATAAGGTTCTGAGAAGTGAAGGGGAAGTGAATCTGTAGAGAGGATGGGAAAGCCATATCCTGCATTCCACATGCTCTGTCCCCTCTTGACCTTCATCCTTGATATATATTTGATAACATATAACTTTCAATACTTCCTCTTATTGTGCATCCACAGATTGCTTAGGTACCATGGACCTCAAAATTATCTGTGGCTCCCATACTCTACCAAAATAAGGCAATAAATAGCAGGTACATCAAAGGAGCATTGTAGGACTTTGTCTTGTCATAGCAGAGAGCTGTGACCTTCTGATTATGGCCTGAGAAAGGATTGCAAATGGCATCTCTCTGTGGGGTGGGGATTAGTCCCATCTCCCTTTTGGATCTGGAGTCTTTGCATGCAGACTCTTGAAATGCTTAGAATCTGCATGCACCCCATAGGGCTGCCTTCGTGTCAGTGCCTAATTATTTTCTTGGCAGAGACCTTGTCCATATGGCACAGAAAATACGGATTGAGAGGGAAATCAGAGAGCTGGGGTTGTTCTGTTGCTCTATAAGAGAATGGAGTAATGGATTGTTAGCAAGGGTTGTCTTGGGCTGGTCTTCCCCTTTTCTTTGGGTTAGGCTTAGCCAGGGAAGACCCTCTGATAGTGGTGGGTGCTTTGAGAAGGAACGTGACCCTCACAATGCAGATGGAGGCAGAGAAACTTAGGACTGGAGATTGAAACTTGGAAAGGTGCATCACAGAATTCAGCCCCTTGCTTTCACAGAGAGCTTTTCAGCAGGGTCCCAGTACACAGAACATTTACTCTTCATTGTCCTGAGTCACCAGACATCCACCATAATGTGCCACAGGGCAAGGATAAAGGAGACCGTGACATTGCTGGTTTCTGGAGGTTCCCGCATCAGTAGGACGTGCCTTGTGCCTCTGGAGAAAACGTGCTCTTGGAGAAGCCTGCTGCACAAACGCTCTGGCTTTGGAGGGCTCCCATGGGAGGTAATTTTAAAGCTCAGACACCAGATGAATGCCTGAGCCATGGGGTGAGGGACCACAGCTTTTTATGCCTCTTGACAGCATCAGCAGCCTGATCCTGCTTGGGGTGCCTGCTGGAACACAATCACGTTAATCCTGGGATAAAAGCAAGGAGTTTGGTGTCTCAGTCCAGCTGGAAATAGGAAGACTCTCCATAATACCATGGCTGTCCCAGGTAGGCTTGGTTACCTACCTAGGGGTGGCAGTGTAGCCTGGAGTTGAAGGAGATCGTAACTGCTTGATCCTTATGCATCTGAGGACTGTCCTTATCCCATTGCAGGAGACAGAGGGTCTGGCTGGACTGTATTTCAGCATGATGGGACCTTTTGATAGCTCCCCAAGCTGTCTTCTCTGAAGCTGTACAGAGGAGTCCACCATGCTGGACATGATCCTTTGAGCTGCCAAATCCAAAACCTGGTTCCAGAGAACAGAAATAAACTCCAGGGGTGGGAATCTTCCCCAGGAGGAGGAAGGACACAACCAGATGGGCTTTTGGAGCTTTCTTCCTTCCTTTATTTTTATAAACATAAAAAGAAGTTGGACAAGGCCGTGGATTTATAGCTGGCCTTGGAAGAGAAGATATCACTCGTTTGGGGGGAGTTTTGGTATTGCAGTTGTTACTCAGTGGGAGACATTCCCACAAAGCTCCCCTGGACTTGGACATGGCATTAAAGCAGGTGTCCATTTTTAAGAGATTCTGGAGCTCTGATGTTTCTTTTATGTCCCAGCTGAGCGTAAAATTGTCAGTCAGGCTCTTATGGGTCGTCCAGCTCCAATGGGCAGTGCTTTCCTGGGGGGTGAATGCAGGGAAAGCTGAAATTCCACACTGTTTAGTAAAAAGGGATGGAGGGGAAACCCCTTTTGACTCCCAAATAAATCTTCAGCTCTACACAAACAATCACAATCCTCCCTCAGCCCTTTGCATCCTTTGGGCAAAACTTCTTCAGCCAGAGAGGCCATCAGCTGTCCAACTGTTTTTTCAATTCTTGATTTAAAGCAAGTGGTTATGGGCCATCGCATCCCCAGGAGAGGACTGTCTGCTCTTCTTGCACCTCCATCCTTCCTTACACAGACCCTGAAGGAGCCACGTTGAAGAGCAGACCAAGTCCAAGTGTGCTGGGAGAAGAAGACTCATTTTTTGGGGCTGGGGCTCAGCAGGGCAATTTGTTGTTCAGTCCGTATATCACTTTGCATGGGCTGCCACGTGACAGCCCCATCATAATATTTGTGAGGAATCACTTCCTGAGCATCTTGTGTTACACTAACATGAATGCTTTAGAGCTGCAATGGGAGAGCAGGGGTTACGTGTTGCCAGCTGTAGGTCGGAAAAGATGACAATCTGAATTCCTCATTTTTTCATTAAAAAACTCACAGTGATTTACATTTGGCAGACTGTTTCATTATTGTGGGGGATTGGGAGAGGAGGACTAGCATGCTTTGAAGCAAGAAGACTGGTGTTCAGAGGTCTTTTCTCACTTGGATCTTAATATGGCTTTTAGATAAAGGCAATAGATGAACCTTTTGCTCAGCACCTGGTGATCTCTGTTGAAGCCAAGGATGCTCCACTGCTCACAGATAGACATTCACAACTGTTTAGACTCTCTCTAAGTCTAGTCCCATCTCTTCGTGGAAGTTAGGAGCTGTCTGCCCAAACGTAGATGTCTTCAGTATAATAGTTGACACCTGATTTCAGCATCTAGATGCCTTTTAAAGTCAGTGGAGAGGATCATAGAATCATAGAGTCACTGAGGTTGGAAAAAACCTCTAAGGCTATCAAGTCCAACCGTCCACCTACCACCAATATTGCCCACTGTTACATGTCGTAGTACTACCTCTACCCTTTCCTTAAACCCCTCCGGGCACAGTGACTCCTCCATCTCTCTGAGCAGCCTATTCTAATGCCTGACCACTCTTTCTGAGATCAACCTCACTTTGGCTTATTCATCTGATCCCAAGCAGATATCTGGGTGAGATGATCCATGATCCAAACCTGCTCCTCCTTTCATTGTGCTACAGCAGACCCCAGGCTTCAGTTCAGACCTCAAGGGCTCATCTGATTTGCTTACGGACTTCTAGTGCAAGCTGATGGCCTAAAGTATCCTCCATGGTCCCCAGCTTCTGACATAGGATGACATCGGTGTCTTGTGGATGTGAGTTCATATCCACTGTCACTGTGGGGATGTCTGAAATGCTTTCATGAAATTATTAAGATTGGAAAAGACCTTCAAGATCCCCAAGTCCAACCACAACCCAACCCCACCAAGCTCACCAAACAAATTCCTCAGTGCCACATCTCCAGGTTCTGGAACACCTCCAGGGATGGTAACCCCACCACCCCCCTGAGCAGCCTGTGCCACTGCACCACCACTCCTTTTGAGAAGAAATTTTCCATGATATCCAACCTGAAAATATTTCTGAGCTCCTGAATTGAGCTCCAACAAGAAGTTGAGAGAAAACCCCAAGCTTGCTATGTAGATGTATTTTTCCCTTCTATTAAACAAGGAAGGTCATTCTTCCACAGTCTGAGCCGTGATTAGCAAGTGGAGCCAAAGGGCACATCCCTTTGGGCTGCCTTCAAGCTTTCAGTTATCTAATCCTTTCTAAACATATCATGCATTGAGAAGACTGCGCTTCCAGTATGCAATTTCTTCACTTTTTCTTCTACTATCCTCCATTTTTCTCTCTACATTGTAGCTTGACTTAGCCCCACTAGGGGAACAAAGAAAGTCACTTCGGAAGTGCCCTTTGAGTTTGTGCATTCTAGAGTCTAATCTCTCCATTTTTTCCATCACTCCCTTGGGGCAAAGGGCAGTGGGTGGCAGGACTCTTGGCTTCTCCTCTGACCCCTGTCACAAGATCATGGAAATAATGCAACCTCAGTTTTCTTATCTGCTGCAGAGTAAAGAGAGTGTGACTTCATCCGGGGTTAGCGGCAGTTCTAACGAACTTTTGTGTAGTGTTTGGAGATATTTGGACGAAGGGCACTACAGAGTTATTAAGTAGTTGTGTTATTTATTGTGCTTCCCCAAGTGGATCTCCTCAGCATTGCAGTGTGTAAGTAGTGCTACTACAGCACCCGCGTTGACATGCAACATTTTGCTCTTCCAGTATCTCTCAAGAGCCAAAGATCATCCGTATAACTTCACAGCACTGCAGGTAGAACACTCATGGTTATCTTGCTTTATAAAACACATTCGCCTGCTTTCCCACTGGTTTTACCCCAGTAAATCCTTTAAAGTGAAGTTCTGTTGAGCTGCACTTTTGGAACTGGAAAAGACTCATCTGTCTCATGCTCTTGAATGCTGTGCTGTAACTTCTCAAGGGCAGCAGGGAGTAGAGAAGATACCATTGCTTTACAGTTTTCTTTTTGGAATTTTTTTTTTTGGTCTTATTTACGTTCATTCTTTCATTACTTTTATATTTAGTATAAGACAGAAACAGACAAGGTGAGGCAATTCATTTAAATTGCTGACAGAGTCTAAATTGAGAATAGTTACTTCCTAGATATGCTCCTGATGACGTCTACAAGAAATTCACACCCACAGCCTAGAGGAACGTGTCCTGCATTTCTGGATGGACATCACCTCTAGGAGGGACGGTCATTTTGAACACACAAGGTGGCACTGGTTGCTCTGGCCTCCACGCTGAGCCTAGAGATTGCAGCAGAACAACTGGAAAACGTGTAAAAATCTACTTTCTGGGAGAATTTGGAATTGGGTATTAGGAAATATTCTCCAAAAGAGTGGTGATGCATTGGCACAGGCTGCCCAGGGAGGTGGGGGAGTCCCCGTCCCTGGAGGTGTTCAAGAACCATGGAGATGTGGCACTGAGGGACATGGAGGGACGTGGGGATGGGTTGGGGTTGGACTTGGGGATCTTGGAGGTCTTTTCCAACCTTAATGATTCCAAGAAGGTAAGAATTTCTAGTAATTCTGTCTATTCCTAGGCTAGGAATACCAGAGGGAATCACCTTTCTCGTGGAGTTTCAGCAGTTCAAGATCCACATGGAAACTGGGAGAACAAAGCCTGGCAACAGGAACAGCCTGATATTTGTAGATTTATGTCTCAAAGTTGATTACTCCCCAGGCCGATTTATTTTTGGGTATTCTGTTGTTTTCTGTTACACCTCCATAATTCTCCTGTTTTTCTTGCACATCTCCTCTCCTGCGGTTTGCTATGTAGGAGACTTGCCATATCAAAATCAGCTAATGGGATAAAAATCATTAAGAAGAAATCAGTTGTTTAAACTGACATCGCTCCTTCCTCTGGATCTTCGTTTTAACATGGAAATAGGAACATAATTTCTTTGGAGGCGTTCAGCTTTCTGTCAAAGAGAGTTTAAAAATCAACAGGTGGACAAAGTCTACGGGGGACAGATAGATGACAGGCTGAATGGCCACATAAATCTAAGTTCCAGGGGAAAAAAAAAAGAAAAGGTCATATAATACAATCATAAAGTGAACTCATGAGTGGTTCACCCCTTGTATTTCCTGTACTGAAAGGAGGAGAAGTGAATTGTGGAAAACGTTACGCCAGGTCTGCATTTGGAGGTTTGAGGCTATCTTTCAAATGGATGTAGTTTAAAAAAGAAAGAAAAAGAAGAGTAAAAAAAGAGAGAAGTAATGATTAGACATATCATTCAATGCAGTTCCTTTAGTGCCAAGTGTATCAAATCCATCCATCTTGTGCTCATCACTGGAAGAAATTGTCCTAGTGGTGAGGGAAGGGAGGATATTAATCATCAGGACTTCAGTAACTATCCCAGCACAAAGGAATAGTGGCCCCAGTGCAGAGCAGAAGTGATCCTGGCAGAAGATATCAGCAGTGTTTAGCTTACATAGTGTGATTTTCACATGGGGTCGATGTTTTTTGGGGGGCTGGGGGTGGGGCATGGGTTTGACCACAGAAGCCAACAGTGCAGATGCTTTAGTGCCTGTTAAAATGAGAGAAGGCCTGATCTGGGGTTTGTCCTCTGTCCTGTAAGACCAGGGTATGCTTCCATAGGCTGCTTCCCTGTGAGGAGGAAGCTATCAAGTTAGGAGTCAAGATATCAAGCTGGAGAGATGGAGGAGGTAATTCTGCAGAGAAGAGAAAATTGAGACCTTTGGGTTAGAAGAGCACTGGGTGATGTGGTTTAGTGATATGGTGATGATGGATCAAAGGTTGGACAAGGTGATCTTAGTGGTCTTTCCAACCTTAATGATTCTATGAAGAGGAGACACAGGGAGAGCCAGGGAGACCTTAAAGGGAATGCGATTTCAACTCAGTGTTGACCACCTACAGGTGTTTCAAACTTCTGAGGACCAAGTGTTTTAGAAGCAGAGTCAGATCCCTGCATGGATTTGGTGTCACCAGCCAGGTGTCCTATCTCCTGGGATCACAGGCTTCATCTGCGCCAATGGAAAATGTACTGGGTGCAGAGAGCTTTATTTAGGTGCTCAACAAGACGATGTTTGGGCAGATAGGATTACCTCCTTGCTCCTGGTATGCAAAGTTCATTCCATGTGGGGCACATTTATCACCTTCTCTTCTCTTTTGGAGGAGGAGGAAGGGAACAGTAGGAGGGAAAAGAAAGTGGAAGGCAGGAGAAAGGGGATCCAGACAAGGGAGGAGGCTGTGTGGGGCACGTCTTCCCAGCCTGAGTGATTTATTTTTCTTCTGGGAAGCACTGAAACTTCCAAGTCGAAATTAATGGGACAGAAACACTTTCCAGGTGCTCAGAAGTGCTTAAGTACAATAAATCAAAGGGGTAGACTGAAGGAGGACGCTCGTGGCAGAAGAGCAGGCTCCTGAGCTGTCTCCTTTGACAATGCTGGATGCTCGGCCAAGGCAGGCGTTATCCCAGCTCCAGCAGTGCAGTGAGAGCACTTTTGGGGCTTCACAAGGGACTTTCTTTCTTGGGTTGCTCCATCTTGACAGTGGAAGACTGTGATGTAGTAAGCTCACTGAGTGAAGCTCAGTGAATAAGATGCGACACATCTGGAGAAGGCCAGAGGGGTCGTGGGAAGGATGGAGGGGAAAAATGAGCGAAGGAAGAGTGACAGATCCACCAGTTCTCTCCCCACTTTCACATTGTGTCTCCAGCTCTCTGCTGACCAAATTGCATTTACTCAGCTCTTCTTGAAGAGGGCAGAGCCCACCTTAGTGGGGATGACCCCTGAAGGGAGATCTGACTTCGGAACTGTCCTCCTGATGGTGAGGTGGATGAGGAGCTGCTTTGAGCTGAGGCTTTCTACCCTTGTGCAACCCCATTCTGCCTCACTGTTGGGCCCATATCAAAAATGCCTGTGGCTTTGTCCCATGTGAAAGGGACCTTTAGAGGCCATCCGGCCTAACTCCCATGCAGTGAGCACCGTTTTCTCGGTGCCTATTATCCCAACAACAGTGACTTTGTTCTGATATTTTCATCAATGATTTTGTTTCCTTTTATTCAGAAACTTGGTTTCTCAACAACAACTGGGATTTCCATTTGAATCTGTGATATCAGTATGGAAAATGGGTCTCCTGGAAAATGGAAGCATCTAGGCTGTGCTTTGGGTGGAGACCTTTCCCCATCCTTTTCATACATCCCCACCGTTTTTATTTTTCCTTCTATTGTGGTTACACCTAGCAACCTTTGGGGCAGCTCTGGCCTGCATTGTGCTAGGTGCTGTGCAAATATACAGGAGAAACCCGGCTTTGAGTCTTTTCTCTCTCCCAGGCTGTGTGCATGGATTATCAATTAGTTGACTTGCTGACAGCTCCAGCACACAATGAGTCAGTTCTCTACTTAAGATGAGCCATCAGTCAATTAAACTAATAGTGAAAATCTCTGGGCATAAGAAAGGAAACATTTATGAGCTAATGTTAAGCGTGAGAGGGCTAAGGGAAATAAAAACCCTCTACAATTATAACAGGGGAAAATGAGAACCTAGGCTCATTAATAAACAAAGAGCAGGATGTAATTAATAAATGCCTCTAAACCTGCCAGAATATGGAATTCCTTTCCAAATATGTCATTAGCAAGAAAAATAAAGAGGAGAAATTAAGCTGATAAGGATGGGCTTGGAAACTTCGAACGTATACAAATCACAGGATCTGGCTGACATTTATCCTGCTTGTTGAAGGGATTTAATGAAGGAGTTAAGAAATCACTGCAGAATGGTGGAAATACGGCCACAGGATGTGAAAGCAAAAAGCTGTAGCCTGTTTATATATATATATATATGGCAGATGTCCTCTGTGCCAGCTGTGGTGCAAACACAGCACAGGGAGGTGATCCTGGCCAGAGCCACACCGCTGTCTCTGGTCTGTGACTTGATGTTAGGGGGAAATTTATAATGTGCAAGAAAAAAAAAGAAAAAAGAAAGAAAAAAGAGAAAAATAACATCTCATAACCCTACAAAAAAGCCCAGCATGAAGCATCTATATTGGGCAGACTTATGGTAGGGAACGACCATACATAGAAAGGAAGCACATCAAATGTCTTGCAGTTTAAAACTACTTCTAAATATCAGTAGGTCAGCTGCTTCACAACTTTTTCACATCTTGGGCTTCATGTTCGCACCCACTTATGTTGCCCCTTTGCTGCAGGGGCCCCCAGATCTCTCACTTGTATCTTGAGGTTCAACCTGGAGGGATCCTACTGGCCCCAGGTGTCAAAGCACTTGAGTAGTGCCGTGGCTTGAACTTGAGTTGCTCGTGTGCTGTGATGAATTCGGGCTCTGGCCAAGAGAGAGGAACGGTTTTGAGAAATGTGGGAAGGGTAGCAGATGCAAAACCTGGCATCGGAGGACGCCTGATGCTGACTGAGGGATGACAGGCTTTGAAACCAAAAGGAGTAGACTTAGGGCAGATGCTGCACAGATGGGAGAATCCAAGAAGAGCTGCCTAGGGAGGAAAGGATGTGATCAAAGCAATACTCACGCTGGATGGATATCAGTGGGAAGAGGTGGTGTTTATCAAGAGCAGAGAAAAGGAGCTTGCAGTACAAGGGTTGGGTTGTATGGATGGGTGGGAGAGAGGAGGCTGTGTGAGGCAATCTGCCAGAATTAGGCAGACCTAGGGGTTGATCTGACTCTTTCCTAGCTAGCTTACTTAAATCAAGCAGGTTTTTTTCCCCTTTGAAAGGCATCCCCTTATTGGATCATGAGTTATCAATCCGTAGCTTGAAGGTCTGCAGTAAGATTGCACGATCCTTGAAGTTCACCTCTGGATTGCAACTCTATGCATTTGCTGATGGTTATTGCTCTGCTTTAGTCCTTCATGGCCTTTTTATTTTCTTTTCACTAGGAGTGGGGTCAGCCCTGCAACTGTCTTGTCCAGCTTTTTCCCTGTACACAACACAAGTGACAACGATTTGGCAACCGATTAGGGATATTTTTTATCTGCTTTCTCCTCTCTCCTTTCTGGACTTCAAGATGTATTTTGAATTTTTGCTGCGAGATGCAGAAAGTAAATAAAGAGACAACTTAGATGGGCAATGGGCAGACCTAACAGAAGATGGAGAAGAGAAACAGTAACAAATAAACCTAAATAAAGAGTCAAACTCTTAATAAATTATGTCTGACCACCAGACAACTATAGCAAAACAGCCAAATTAGCTGCCATACACTGATGCTGATAGCCTAGATAAAATATTAAAACAAATCTGGACCAAAGAGAACCTCTCAGTGATGGTACAGCAGTTTGCTTTCTAGCTGAGGTAAAAATAACATGTAATCATTTAATACAATTTCTTCAAATAAACTTTATTTGGAGATAATGACTTCCAGATGGGTGAAGGTTTATAAACATCTCTGCCACAAGATAAATTCCCACTGGGTAACGGATGGGATAAGAGAGTGATTCAGTCACTGGGTCTGACTGGGAGGTTAGATGTGAGCTCTAGCCCCAAAGCTAAGCAGCAAGAAGGGACTTCTGTCCATCCAGTTGTTCCTTCTTGCTGTCCAAAACAACGTTGCTGTACCCAAACTGCCTATTGGGATTCATAGAACCATGGAATGGTTTGGGGGGGGAGGGACCCTTAAAGGCCATCTGGTCCCACTCCCTGCAGTGCACAGGGACACCCACAGCTCCATCAGTGCTCAGAGCCTCATCCAGCCTGACCTTGAGTGGAGAATCCACCACTTCTCTGGGCAACCTGCGCCTGTGCCTTGCCACTCTTGTCATAAAAATACTTTCTGCTTACATCCAGCCTAAATTTCCCCTCTTTTAGCTGGAAACCATTTCCCCTTGTCCTGTCACAACACACCCAGATGGTCACTGCCTTGTGCTACGACCTCCTGAGCTATGCCTGGGAGGTGTCCATGAAACGGTCCACTGGTCCAGTCCAAAATGGTGCCAAAATCATCCTAAAAACAAAACCCTTTGGAGCGGAGAGCTCTCATGCTTTGGAACAATTCCAGTACAGATACATTCTATGAGTGACTTTACAGAAGAACCCATTCTGTATCAACCGATACCCTCCTTGAAGCTATTTTGGAAGCACATCCAAGCCTTCAGGGCTAGATTATCATGTCCAGCTTTGCAAATATGTAAGCGCACATAAAACATCATCATGGGTGTTCATACTCAAAGCAAGAACCTGTTCAAGATGTCCGTGGAGTTTCTCAACAAATAGCCCAGCACCTTTTTGGACAAAATACTAGCCTGGATCTCCTTGGAGCCAACGCTGCTAGTCAGGCTGTCAGTGTCACACATGTATTTAATTGCCTTGCTGGGTCGAGGCCCTGCAGAATCAGCGCGAGGAATGCGAAGGAAACAATGGCACTTCGCGCTTAATGTGGGGGATTTGGAGTGTTATTAATTATTTTTCGTTTTGCTGGTTAGCGTGAAGAGACAGAGGGCTGAAACACATCCAGGCAGAAATCAGCCACAGTTATTAGTGCCTCAAGTCTTTGTCTTGTAGGCTTCAAGCTGGTTAAAACAACAGGAAAAAAAAAAAGCAAGACATTTTTCAGATGAAGGCCCCCAAGGTACGAGGGATTTTAGATAAATGACCTGGTTTGGATCCAGCAATAATTTTTTCCCTTTAAATCCCCGGATTTTTTTTTCCCCCTGTTTACAGGAGGTTGTTGGTTTGTTTCTTTTTGTCTCTGCTTTATCCATACCTCCCGCCACGACAGTGCCTCCATAGATCTGCTGAGCACCTAACAAACCCACAGCTGAAATCTAAACGTTTCAAGAGACAGTAGGATTTTGTCAAGGATCTGATGGGAAGTTGGCACGTTTCTAGCTCATCTCAATTGTTTTCTCACCTGATGGGTTGACAGGGGAGTCATCACCTCCCAGGATTCCGTATCTTGGGCAAATTTACTACTGCGGAGTTAAGACCAGTGGGGATTGGTCTCTTCTCCCAGGTAACAGCGATAGGATGAGAAGTGTTGGCCTCAAGTTGTGCCAGGAGAGGTTCGTGTTGAGTATTAGGGAACATTTCTTCTCAAAAAGAGTGGTGATAGGCTGCCCAGGGAGGTGATTCCACAACCGTGGCACTAATGGACATGGTCAGTGGGCATCGTAGGAGTGGGTTGGGGTTGGACCCCAGATCTCAGAGGTGACATTTCAAAGAGTGCAGGAAATCATCAAAATGGGAGATAGGCTTTGAGAGGGTATTTTAGCTCTGTGAATTGATGTAAAATGTAAATTTGAGATGGAGGATTATTGGTTGATTGTATCTGTGTGTGTGGAGACGGTAAGACCCAATCTATCTGATTTGTCCTGATTCTGAGCCATGGATGCTGACATAGCTCAGACGTGACATGGACCTTGGCTGGGTAAGGAACTGTCTGGAGGGCCGGGCCCAGAGAGTGGTGGTGAATGGAGTTAAATCCAGCTGGCGGATTTAACTCCACGAGTCACGAGTGGAGTTCCCCAGGGGTCGGTGCTGGGGCCTGTCCTGTTTAATATCTTTATTGATGACCTGGATGAGGGCATTGAGTGCACCCTCAGTAAGTTTGCAGATGACAGCAAGCTGGCTGGAAGCGTCGATCTGCCTGGGGACAGCAGATAGAGGGATCTGGATAGGCTGGATAGCTGGGCTGAAGCCAATGGGATGAGATTCAACAAGACCAAATGCCGGGTCCTGCACTGGCCACAATAACCCCAGGCAACGCTACAGGCTTGGGGCAGAGTGGCTGGAAGACTGTGCAGAGGAAATGGACCTGGGGGTGTTGATTGATGCTAGACTGAACATGAGCCAGCAGTGTGCCCAGGTGGCCAAGAAGGCCAATGGCATCCTGGCTTGTATCAGAAATAGTGTGACAAGCAGGAACAGGGAAGTAATTGTCCCCCTGTACTCAGCTCTGGTGAGGCCGCACCTCGAGTACTGTGTCCAGTTTTGGGCCCCTCGCTGTAAGAAAGACATCGAGGCCCTGGAGCGTGTCCAGAGAAGGGCAACAAAGCTGATGAGGGGTATGAAGCACAGGCCTTATGAGGAGCGGCTGAGGGAGCTGGGATTGTTCAGTCTGGAGAAGAGGAGGCTCAGGGGAGACCTCATTGCTCTCTATAACTACCTGAAGGGAGGTTGTAGTGAGCTGGGGGTCGGCCTCTTCTCTCGTGTAACTGGTGATAGGACTAGAGGGAATGGCTTCAAGCTGCGCCAGGGAAGGTTCAGGCTGCACGTTAGGAAATACTACTACTCTGAAAGGGTGGTCAGGCACGGGAATGGGCTGCCCAGGGAGGTGGTGGAGTCACCGACCCTGGAGGTGTTCAAGGAACGTTTGGATGTTGTGCTGAGGGACATGGTTTAGCGAGAACCATTGGTGATGGGTGAATGGTTGGACTGGATGATCCTGTGGGTCTTTTCCAACCTTAGTGATTCTATGATTCTATGACCTTGCAGGAAAGGAAATTAAAAGAGGGTTGTTTAGAGTCAGTGACATTTGTCTGCTCCATGGCCGAAAGGTGTCAGTCCAAAGGCAGCTGCAGGCTTCTGGAAATCTAAAGTGATACTGACAAAACTTTTCTGAGATTGAATCCCCTCTTTGCCCTGTTGCGGCTCCAAAGGCTGCAGGTTTGGAGCACCTAGAATCACAGAATCAGTAATGTTGGAAAAGACCACTAAGATCATCTAGTCCAACCATCAGCTCATCACCACCTTGCCCACCTAACAAATATCAGCCATTTTCTCCTCCTCCTTAACTGAAGAGGTAACAGAGGTTGGGCCATTTCATCTGGGGAGAGGTGGGAGAGCTGTTCCAGCAGAATGTCGCCAGCATTCAGTCTGACCCTGTGCTGAAATTCAATACCTTGCACAGATTTTCTCAGAAATGTTAATTCTTGACCGTAAGAACAGCCGTGGATGAGGTTCATTACTGGTGAGACACCAATGTGTTTCTCATCAGTTCATCTTCCTGTCACATTTAACAATCGTCTAGTGCTAAACCTTGTGTGTTTTTGTCCCAGATCTTTTGTGAGTGAATCAGCCTCGTCATTGCCAAGCTAGATGCCAGGACTTGGGCAGGTGAGAGAAGCCACAAGCCCATTGCACTGCCCTTCAAAAATACATCCCAGCAGCCCTCTGGAAGTTTTGCTCAACCAGCTCTGCATGCCAAAATCACCCCACAAGCATCCTCCTTCACCCTCTGCTAACACGGCAGATGCTTTTGGATGCCTTCCCAGTCAATTCTCAGAAGGCTGGAAATCTCTGTTTCCCATATTGTCCCTCCCTCTCCCCAAAAAATAAACATATATCATCTGTGTTGGAGCAGAACAGTGGAAGTGTGTATGTCCTGTTATAGATTCGTGTTTACATTATTACTGGGAGCAGATTAGATGGCTTAACCTTCTTACAGTTTTTTACAGCTTTCACGCAAGCCTCATGCTCTTGCAACATAGAACCAACACTGGGATTCCTGCTGTGAAGGAGAGGCATCTTAGAGGGACTTCAAACCTCCCCAAAGATTATTTAGCTTCTACCTCAACATGATAGAACAAGGAGAAATGGTTTCAAATTGCAAGAGGGAAGATTTAGACTGGATGTAAGGAAGTTTTTTGTGATTGGGGCAGTAAGGCACTGGCACAGGTTGCCCAGGGAGGTCATGGATGCCCCATCCCTGGAGGCACTCAAGGTCAGAACAGATGGGGCTCTGAGCACCTGATGGAGCTGTAGGTGTCCCTGTTCACTGTGAGGGAGTTGGACCAGATGAACTGTAGATGTCCCTTCCAACTCAAACGATTATTTGATTCTATGATCTCTCATTACCAGGGCTCTCCTCATGCTCTTCTCTCCTTCTATCCTCTCTTAGGTATACAATCCCATCCTACTCTGGCAAAGCTAGAGTGAGCATTGAGGTTGACTGCACTGCACTGTTGCAAATGCATTGGATGAATTCTCTCCCATGCGTCTTATGTTGCTCTCTGTCCATGTGATGACAGCAAAGACATTGCTTAGTGAATATGCAGCCGGCAGAAGAACTGAATGAACCAAAGAATCATGGAATCATTAAGGTTGGAGAAGACCACCAAGATCATTCAGTCCAATCATTAACTCATCCCCACCATGCTCACTAACCACATCTCTTGGTGCCACATCTCTGTGGCTCCTGAGCACCTCCAGGGACAGTGACTCCACCACCTCCCTGGGCAGCCTGTCCCAATGCATCACCACTCTCTGAGGAGAAATTCCAAGAACACTCTTGATGAGTCTGGGCCAATGCTTCAGCAGTGCTGAAGTATTTAGAGGCACGAGTATTTAGATGAAGGTTCCAGTTGAAGGGGAGAGTTTTTCTGCTTGGTTTTTCACCAGTGATGCTGGTGAAACCACTAAGCTGCGATGATGATCTTGGAAAAGGACTCAACTCTTTGGTTTGTGCAAAAACCTTTCAACCACGGAACTGGTGCATCTCTGGCCTGCCAAGTCAAGCTTCTTGCAGAACAAAGCCCGTTGTGATGTTGCAGGGATGGAGAAAAGGAGGTTAGACTCTCTGCCTGTGACCCCAGAAAGCTGGGGACAGGAGAATTATGCACTTTGCCTCTTTTGTTTTCATTGGAGAGGTTGGGATTCAATTTCAGCCTTGACACTCACTGTGCTACAAAAGGGTCAGAAAGTCACCAGCTTCACCACTCTTAAGTAGGGACCAGGAGAGAGAAAAATTACATCTTCTGAGACATAGATCAGCAATGTGAGATCCACTGCGGGTGACAGAGCTGGAGGGAGGTTGTATGTGGCAGAAACGTCATGGCCGGGTCACGCTCCCAGCCTGGCTGCTATGGCTGTCAGCTAATCTTTGGGGAGCTCCAGCTCATGTTACCTGTGTTAGGGGGAGAGAATGACCTGTAAGTGGAGGCCGACAGGGGCCCATAAACTGGTTCTCCTGACAGCTTGCTGGATCCAGTCCCTCATTCTTTGGAAGGAGGCACTTTGAGGGCAGCTCCTTCTTTAACCAAGTGCCAGTGACTTTGGCCCATTATCTGGAAGAGGGAGGTGCAAAAATGCTGAGTCTGCAGTATTAGGACCTGCTGGATTTTACTCCATCAGTGCTTTCCATCAGATAATTCAACCATGCCCAAAACATCCTTCCTTCCTTCCTTCCTTCCTTCCTTCCTTCCTTCCTTCCTTCCTTCCTTCCTTCCTTCCTTCCTTCCTTCCTTCCTTCCTTCCTTCCTTCC
>JACDJE010000432.1:1119859-1266023 GCA_016647715.1 Pavo muticus | reverse complement strand
CGTTTGTGGGCTGGAGACTTTACAACATTCTCTCATAGCCCTGGATTTAAAACGCCTAGCCGGGGGTCTATAACGTACTGACATGGAAAGACTGGAGTTATTATTAAACTAATAATCTCGGAATTTTTATGAACTACAGAGCTCTGCGATCATTTCTAACCACAGGGCACGGGTTGCTGAGGTATTAGCAGCCATTGGTGAAAAGCTACTGTGGCTGGACATGCCAACTTTGTCAACACCTGGGAGCAGGGCTGCAGAGATGAATGAGCTGAGGAGGCAGGTGGGAAGAGATGGGATGCTCCTAACAGCCCCAAGTGACTTTTGCCCATTGTCCTCCCGAAGATTTATACCTGCTGCATTATTTGAGCTGTAGCCCCCAAATTGTAACTGGGGGTCTGAGAAGATACCTTGAATAAAATGGGATTTCCAGGAGCTGGGAGTGCAAGTGTACACTTACATTATTCTCTGCTTTTGCCAGTGTTAGACACCAAGTTAGATGGACCGTTGACCCAGCCTAGCACAGCTATTCTTGTGCTGTTATGGCAGACTGAACTGGTTAGGATGACTGAGACTGAGCTGAAGATAGAATGGTTTCTACACCCCTCATTTTAACATCTGTTCATAGAACTATAGAATCATAGAATCATTGAGGTTGGAAAAGACCATTAAGATTCCCAAGTCCAACCATCAGCCCATCCCCACCATGCCCACTGACCATGTCCCTCAGTGCCACATCCATCCTTTTCTTGGGAGATGGTGAATCTACCACTTTTCTCATGAAGATTAAAAGAATTTTCAGATGATTTGGAGTTCTTGTCTCGAAGGTCTTATTGAGATTGATCTTTTAAAGAGTTTAGTTATGTTGCTTTCAGTTAAGAACCCATCCAAATTAGTATCTAGCAGTACTCGCAATACGTTCCAGCCAGTGCAACATGTGAAGATGCCTTGTGGCTTATGAATAACTTTCCAAGCACTTTACATGTGATGCAAAGTGTATTCAGCCAGCATTTAGAACCACTGCACTGCTCGCTTTGCCGCCCAGTAAAATTAAATCTCTTGGCTCGATGCTGTTCCTTGCATTCCCAGTACATAATTTCAAATGGCCTGTGAGACATTTTGCTTCAGGTTGGATATTAGGAAAAATTTCTTCTCCGAAAGGGTGGTGAGGCATTGGCACAGGCTGCCCAGGGAGCTGGTGGAGTCAGCATCCCTGGAGGTGTCCAAGAAAAGGGTAGATGTGGCACATGGGGACGGGGTTAGTGGCATGGTGGTGATAGGCTGATGGTTGGGCTGGATGATATTCGTGGTCTTTCCAACCTTAGTGGTTCTATGATTGATTCTTGCTCTGAACATCTGGGGTATTTGATGCTAGTCAGTCCCATGTTTTGTTTGGGAGGTGAAGGCACTTTCCTGGTTGCCTGCGCATGGTTTTGCAAAGCTTTTTAATGTGAAAATTACTAGTGGAAAGGAAGATGAGCAGTTATTCGAGCTAGGGTTTAAGGCAGACAGTTCGTTTTCTGATATGTGATTTATATCACTGTGTGAGCTGCCACCACATTATTAAATGGTTTTTTTTTCTCCATAGCGAGGCATTTGTGAGATCTCCACTCCTGGCATTTTCTCCCTGCTTGTCAATCTGCTTATCTTCCATTTTATTTAACTAGAAACACTGGTTTGGATGGTGCCTCTTGTTGGGGATTGAGCGCACCAGGACATCGTCTCTGCGTGCCTCAGGTGGTAGAAATACATTGGCTGCTCTGAAGTCACCTGGGAGAAAGCGAAGAAGAGGAATAGCTCGCTATCTCCCTGTGATGGATTACTAACCCATCATCCCTGGGATATTCCAGAGAGAACAGACATGCAGCCCATGCTGAGGATGAATTACTGGATCCAATTATAACGGGAGGAATTAAAAAAAGGAGAACCCCTCCGGATAATCAGCACCAGCTGCCCCACGCAGGGTACCCTATCCTCCAGGCAAGCCACAGCTGTGATTCATGCCACGTCCCACATTGTTGCCTGCCCTTAAAGCCTAAACAATATGACACGTTCTGCCTCAGTACACGCATATTTCTTCCTTACGCGTGAGTTTCCGGCTGCTCACCAAAGCAGGTGGGGAGGATGCTGACATTTTCTTTGTGCTGTAACTCATCCACAAGGAGGATGGTGAACAAGGATGCTGAGGGAAGTTTCCTGCAAATCTCCGGATAGGAGACATGGATCTTTGCTTCTCCTTCAGCTCCGTGTCGGGGTAATTGGAAGCAACAAGGCGGTGCTGGAAAACACTGTCATGGAGCTTGAGTGCAAAGCCTTTGTGGGAGTCAGCCCTCATAATATATGGAGTGCTTACAAGAAGCTGTGACAACTCCAGCACACGGCCAAGCCTTTCGCCTAAGCCAGTGAGGCAGGGAAAGAAGCAAAGAAATTTCATGCAGGAGAAAATCGTAGAGGAGAGAAGAGGGGGTAATGGAGTACGGTACTGTCTAAATGGGGAGGCCAGAATTCTTTGGATAGCCTGCATTTGATTTGTGAAAGGCTCTGCACTACCTTCTTGCTACGGTAGCAGTACACCATGGATTTAGATCTTTTCTATTACCGTGTGCCCAAGACACTCCCCTCTGCTGGTGCAAAGGAAAGACACGTCTTCACAGGCTACTCTATTGCCCCTGCAGTATCCCATGGACCAGTGCTAACCTCACCAGGTGCCGGTGGGGCTTTTTTTCCTATTCCCTTTCACTTCTTGGAAGTTTTGTCCTGGCTGTTTTTTTATGCTTCTGGTCCTAGCTGTCAGTCTGTATCCTACTGCAGCCTGCAGAAATCTTTCAAGGTCCCACGCGCGTACCCTTCACCTTTCAGGAGAAGATCACAGAGTCATAGAATTGTTTGAAAGGACCCTTAGAGGCCATCTGGTCCAATGCCCCTGCAATGAACGGGGACACCCACAGCTTGATCAGGTGCTCAGAGCCCCATCCAGCCTGACCTTTAATGTCTCCAAAGACGAGGCAACTACCACAACAAGGGACAATTTGTTGCAGTGCTTAACTTCCCTCATTGTAAAAAACTTTTTCCTTATATCCAATCTAAATCTGAAAGATGAAACCATGGAAGTGATTTATTTCTGCCTCTTGCAAAGCCACAAGCCCTACACCCAGCCCAGGGAGCCACCTTTTCCCACCCAGTTATAGCCTTAGAGGACCAGTGCTTGGCATCCTCTTGCCTGGCACCATGACTGGCCAACATGAAGCACTGGCAGATGAGAAGTCACGAAGCAGAAGCAGTGTGTGCTCATGTTAATAGGTACCAGTGGAATTTTTCTGCTGTAATTTTTTCTGAATGCTGTCTGGGCTCATCTCTGACATACTCAGTGACCTTGTTTAGAGTTTGGCAGCTATTTCATTCGATGTCCTGTGTTAGGACAGCTCCTGCTGAGGGTGAGCCTTACTCAACACCAGTTTGCTGCAGGCTTTTTGGCTGGAAGTTGTACTGGTGTTCTCCTTTTGTGCTAAAATCATAGGATCATTTGGTTTGGAAAAGACCTCTGAGATCATCAAGTTCAATGAGAATTACTGCTCAGGGTGTGAGGCAGGCAGGGCAGTTAAAATGAACCTACTCCTCAAAGAGAGGGTGTTACATGCTCCAGCTGGGCTGTAATCCCAGCCAGGAAAGCTTACACTGTTCCCAATCTCAGCCTTTGATCACTTCTGAAAGGGAGGTGGATCCGGGACTCCAGCGATGACCTGCCGCCAGGGCCCAGCAGTGGGGATGGACAGTGATGGATGGGTCTGCGGTAAGATGTCCTACTGCAAAACACATGTTACACACATTCCCTACCTCCTGCTCCTTGAAAGACATTGCAGGAACGGTGTTTCTTCTCGTTTTGGCTTGGAATCATGATAAAAGTAATTCTGGGAAGGATGTGATTGTGCCAGAGAGCTGAAGCGATGCTCAGCAAACTGGTCCCCAAATACACATGCACTGTTGAATTATGCTAGGGATCTGCAGCTTCACTCCTCCTGTCCAGGAACAAGACCATGTCCTGTCTGCTGCAAGAAAAGGAGCGTCTGCTAAATGCCTCCGCTTTGGTGGAGAAGAATGTTTGCAGCTTTGCTCTTTTACTGTTTTTCTACAGCACTGTAATACTTTGACCCCAAGGGGCTCTTCTTGTGGCCAGAGGTAGAGATGCAAAAAGTCCATACCAATGGAGCTCTTTGTAAAGGCGCTTTTTACTGACAAAATGTGCTCTAAACACACATTATTTTTACTACTATAAAGCCTGTAAGGTTTAAGCAAGATCATGGTGTCACTGTGTCAAGCACTACAAGGGTAGGCTGAGTCCTACTGAGATTTTATGTAGACAGATAAAAAAGATGAGTGGGGAGAGGTAATGGGAACCACCGGAAAACAAAACATGGTTAAACTGATAATTTTGACCTAAATCTTCAAGATTTGAGTCATGTAGGTCTCCAGTGTGATCCCAGGAATTGAAATTATTTCTTTCTATTAGTATGTTTCCATAAAGCCTTGTTGTATTGCAGCTTGATACGTTCTCCCAGTGCAGCGCTTGGGAGCTTTGGCCATTGAGCCGTGAAGATGAGCCAAGGAGGTGCAAAACATTGAGGTGCAACAGAAATGCTCTTCAGGGGATACAGAGAAATGGATGGTTTGTGAATTCATGCAGCAGACTGAAAATGGTGGGTCCTACTGGAAAAATTCTATTAACAGAATGAAGCTGCATCAAGGCAGGGTCAGGTTGGGTATTAGGAAAATGTTCTTCACTGAGAGGGTGGTTGGGCACTGATGCAGGCTCTCCAGGGCAGTGGTCACAGCACCAAGCTGCTGGAGCTCAAGAGGCATTTAGACAGCACTTTCAGACATAGGATTTGAATTTCGAGTGGTCCTGTGTGGAGCCAGGAGTTGGACTTGGTGATCCTTTTGGTTCCCTTCCAACTCACGATATTCAGTGATTCTATGACTCGATGGTCATGGAAGGCGCTGCAGTGGAAAGTGTGCAGAGTGGAAGAGCATGAGGAGTTGAGCAACTCTTCCAAGCCTCGAAGGCTGTCAGCTTCCATGGAGAAGTAGCAGCAGTGGACTCCCTGCAGATGCCTTTCTGGCAGGCAGATGTTCCTATAGCGTGTTTGGCAGCCATCGGGCTCCAAGGCTTTGGCAAGGGATGAGTAGAAGGGAAGAGTCTGAGCGAGAGCAGAAGATGCAGCCAAGAACCTGGTGAGGCTCATATGTCCATGTGCACTTTGGACATGTGAATCTCACCTCAAAAGACACAGCTGTTACACAGCTGCATGTACATACAAAGGCATCCACATCACCACTCATGGCAGCAGTTTTCAGAAGAGAGAGTTAGATAATGAGGCTAATAATGGCGGTGGGCTGCTAATTTTTTCTCCACTAACTTCAGTGATATTTTGTAAAACCTCTTCAAGGTAAGGTCTGTCCCTTTAGTAAATCTTGAGCTTCGTCAAGCACAGTGAGACACACAGTCTTGACTGGGACATTTACATCATGCTGACTGTCTCAGGGGGTTGTAGCAGAAGTCCTTTGAAAACGTAGGGATAAGTCTGAAAATCCCAACCATTGATAGGGTTTGTGTTGTTCCAGAAGGAAACTATCAGCCCCACATCAAAACGGGGATGAGCTCAGTGTCAAAGGAATGTTTCGGGGTTGGTGGTGTTTTCCTTATTTATTTATTTGTGTATGTATATTTTGATATATTTTACCAAAATACCTAAAGTCTAGGAAAAAGCAGACAAATGAGAAAGCAGACATCAGTTTTTCTACAATGTGGTCATGGCAAAGCTAAATAGCATAAACTGTTGACCTTATGTTTACTGCAGAAAAGTAAAAATCTCTCTACATCTAAGTTTTCTTGCTCTTACTTCTGTATTTCCTTACGATTTTACTTCTTGAACTAACTTATACTCATTTCTTTCTACTAAAAGACTCCAAGGGCTGTTAATGAGTTTACAGAGACCTTACCAGCTGACCACTCTTTTCATGGAAACATCAAAATCTTGAGCTAAAATGTATTTATGAGAAAGATTGTATGACATGGTGACAGAGATAGCAAGAACTGAACTCAATGCTATGTCCACCCAAATAAATTAAATATATCTGAGACTGTCCAGTGACTCTAAGACCATCTGGATGGAAGAGCCTGCATCCATGCTTTTAAACTTGAGTATCCTCCAAATCTAGGCAGCTCAACTCAAACCATTTACGTGGAATGGATCTTGGCTTCTTTTGAATCCTGAGCCACAGGTGAACGTGTTTCCGTGCCCAGAAAAATTCTGCAACAATTTAATGAGCTAGTATAGAAATAAATGTTGACTCCAGAAGCTCCTTAGTGAATTGTGTCCAATCTTAGGGCCAGAGCAGCTGGACTCTTGGCCTTGGCTGGATAGAGCTCCTGTTCCTGATACCACAAGGCATCAAATGATTCTGTGACACAGAATCATAAAATCATAGAACGGCCTGGGTTGAAAAGGACCACAATGATCATCCAGTTTTAACCCCCTGCTATGTGCAGGGTTGCCAACCACCAGCCCAGGCTGCCCAGAGCCACATCCAGCCTGGCCTTGAATGCCTTCAGGGATGGGGCATCCACAACATGAGCTATGTCTTGGTACACAGGTTGATGTGTCAACTCAGCACAGATTGTCATTGCTTAGTATTTATTAATCCAATCCCATGGAATGGGCATCTTGGAATGTTGTTGGTTTCAGTAGGAGCAGGAACAAAACATTCACCCACTATAAAATGGAAAGAAGGGTAAGAAAACCAACGGCAGTGGGAAGGTAGTTGTGATGGAGCATTGCAGTGTGGGTTATCCCAGTGGTGTCCCTTTGTCACAGGTTTACATTTGGATCTCTTTTCTCATATCAGAACCTCAGGAATTTCCCATTCCCAGCTCTTTGCAGGGTTTCATCCTCAGATCAGCCCAGACACAAAGCTGAATTGCAGTACAGCTGTAACCAAGGGTAGCTGGGACAGGCTTTCAAATCCTGCTACAGAGAGATGCAAGTGAAAGCCTTCATCACCTAGGAAGTGATATAATGGCCTTTCCTGAATACAATACACTCTTGTTTTCTCTTCTAGAGCTACTTTGCATGCCCAAGCACAAGATGAGGTCTTGGAGCAGGCTGCCAGTACCTCTAGCAGGGTAATCAAAGTGAGGCAACGGGGCTGCAAGGCAAATAAATGGCAGGAATGTGGCCTCTGCTGTGCTTCCCACTCCCTGCTGGCTTCTGAAGTGAAAAAACAGTCTGGGAGCTGGAGGGAAGCCTCCTGCCTGGCAATGTGGGCTGATAACGGAAGGCTATGAAACTCACACAGACCTTGATAGAGAGGTTGGGGTGAGGGAGGAAAAAAAGAAGTGGTTATATTTGTTGTGAGACAATGCTCCGTGGCTGCTCTGAAAGATGACAGCTACAGAAAGTCATTTATAATTTGTCGGAAATGTCTCCTCCTGACTACCCGCACAGAGAGGAGGAATGGGAGCAGCTGTTGGCCTCAACCCATCTCATACATTATTATCTGTCTTCAGGACCTGCTAGCAAGGCTTAGCTGTTTTTCCAGCATAAAATGTAATGGGATTCCTCGAGCTTTTACCTGCTCAGTCTTTCATCACAGGAGACGTGGCTATGAGCTGAAATATTTTTAGGGTGTTTTGTATAACCTGTACTGATGCTTGCAGTTATTCCCCCCCAGGTGTAGGACTCTTGTTGGACTGCTTGCTCTTGTTGAACCCCATCAGGTTCCTTTCCACTCAGCTCGCCAGTCTGTCCTCCAGGTCTCACTGAATGTCAGCACAGCCTCCTGGTGTGTCATATTCATACCTCGTGTTAATATCTCAGCTCTCTAGTGGAGGAGACTTTAAGCAGGTTTGGTAGCCTAGCTGGAGGGCAGTATTTTCACAAGCTGTACATAGCTGGCATGGATGGAATGAAACCCACCAGGCCACTGAGGTCCCTGGTGAGCTTTGCTTAGATCCAAAGGGACCTTATGGGCCAATGAGCAGTGATATGCACAGGAAGTACACAGACCACGTTAAAGCTTGTTCTTTATTTATGTCATGGGTGCATCTGGCAAAGACCTTTTTTTACAGGGCATTGATTCAGAATATTTAAGAATAAAGCTTAAACAGTCAGGAATCACGAACCTCACTGAAGCCAACACAGACTCTAGGGAGGGTATGGGTGGTATTTCTACTGTCACAGACTGGCATTGTAGATCCAAGAGCAAACATCACCCCCTCAAGGTGACCACCTGCATTGCTGTGCTTGCAGAAGCCTTCCACGAGCATAGAGCCCCGCTGTCAAAAGTCCACAGAGAGCAAGTCTTCCCTGCAACCCTCATGGTGCTGAGCAGAGACCTAACAGCTGTTGTGTCACCATCACTGACCAGGAGCAGGACAGCAGAAGGATTGAATTTAGCCATGTCGTAAGTGAGCATAAACCCTACAGGAATACATGGGAGCTCATGGCACAGCTGAAGTTAGCCAACAGCACGGACATCAAAAAGGCAGTAAGAAGGCATTATCCAGGGTTCCCTGCAGCACTCTGACTACATAAAAAAGGCTGTAAAAAGGAAGGGAATAAGCTCTTCTCTGTTTCCTCAGGGAACAAGGCATGAAGTCATGGTCTTAAACTGAGCCCTGGGAGAGCTCAGCTAAACTTGAGAGGCAAGTTGCTAACCATAAAGCCAGTTAAGCACGAGGGTGGATTGCCTGGGGAGGCTGTGATTCTTGAACCGATTGAGGTCTTTAAAAACACATTAGACAAACATCTGTCAGAAATGGCTTAGGAAGAGATGATCCTGCCTGGAGGGAAAGAAGAGGCCTTGATGACCTCTCTTCATTCTTCTAGCCCTCTTTTTTTTTATGTCTCTGTGACTTGGTTTTCCTGTTAGTCTGCACTGTATTTCATGCTTGAGAAAGATACTACTCTCTCAGGGCTGAAAAGATGAGTTTCTCCCAGCACATGTGGATGGCAGAAAGACAGAACAACCTTCTGCAGATGTTCCTGCACCACTCACATGCCCTTTGCAACATTCCCCAAAAGAACCATCTTCATGCTTTGGCATTGCTGGCATGATGTTGTGGTAAAGCCAGTTGTGTACTGTTGTGATATCCATGCCTCTTTACGAATACAAAATTATGGCCAAAGCTGCTGCTTATATTTCCAGCTTTCCACCTTGAGGTCTAAGAGAACAGCTGAGGATCTTCCCACTGGCTCTTTGCTACTCTCAGGCTTGAACTTGAAGACACTATTTTCTATTTTCACTGTTAGCTCAAATCACCCTTGTGATTTGAAGCTGGTAGAAGGCAGGCTAAGGCACCAGTGTGCATAATAAGGTCTATGTTCCACCATCACCTGCGAAGGAATTGTCCTAGAAGAGGAATAGGTTGAGGCTGTTGTGTGTAAGGCGCTACACACTGAAAAACAACCAGGAGAATCTCCAGCACTGATGGACAAAACAGGAAGAGAGAAGGAGAAAGAAAGTGCTATTAACCTCATTTCTCATACAGTGATATCATGCATAATTCTCTTGTAATTGCAGCGGATTTCAGGAGGAAGTTGAGCAGAGAAAAAGAGTATTGTTAATGCCATCCAAGTTTCAATGTGCAGAGGGTAGTTTGTGGCCTGAACTACTCATAACAAACCCTCTTTATTGTCCACAGGGAATTCCAGAGTGCAAGTCATCTGGCTGCTTTCAAACACTTCTATTAGCAATCTGATATTAGACTGTTTTAGTCATCTACTTGAGAACAACACAGGTAGTATTAAGTACCTCTATGTGATGAAGGACCTCTCCAGGTGATCTATGAATGCAGAGATACTGTATATACCATTAAAGTACTGATAGTTTTTTTCTCCTTGGTTTTTATTCCCAAGACTGGGAAACTCCTAAAATGCTTTTATTGCCTACATAGAATCACCTGACATCTAAAATCTCAGGGGAAGGGTGAATAAGAAATGTGGAAACAGAACACATAGAGGATTCATGGTTCCACTGAAGGTCACATAGACAACCTAGTAGATGTGCTTGCCAATGATCCCATGCTCACCAATGAAGCAGAAAACGGTCCTTTCTTTCTTTCTTCCTTCCTTTCTGGTGAAACTTGCCAAGCTAAGACTTAGAAGAAAATTGGGGTATTTTCAGGGTTGAGGTTCAATGGCTCAGGGGTGTGGGATTGCTTGGTATCAAAGGACAGGTATGAGCAGCGGGGCTCTGATTCCAGACCACCCCACATCAGAGCTGGGCTCCAGGGGATTTGTTGTTGTGTGTCTGCCCATGATCAGTACCAGGTGCCATGAGAATAGCTGCAAAAAGCTCTGAAGTAGGAGATGATGATCAAAGAGACATCCGTAGAAAGTTACTGCACCACCCTGTGATGGCTTGAATTCAAGGAAAAGGAGACTGAAACAAGGTGAAACAGAGCCAGTGCTCTTTGGATCTTTGAGACATGATTAAGGGATAGAGCTACTGATGTGGAGTTCAAAACAACTTCAAATTACCTCAGGATGGGCACCCCAAAGCTCTGAGGTACCCAGAGTTGCCCTTCCTTTTTACAAGCCATGGCCAGTGCTCTTTAATCATCAAGATTCCATTTTCTTTCTACTTTCTTATACATTCTTATAATTCAAAAGCAGGCAGAGAACTAGCCAGGGCCATGAGAGCGTAAGCAGACCATCAGTTGGCGGAAAAAAATTAATTTTTGATGTATTCAGTTCCTGGCTACTAGGTATTCTTTTTCTTTTTCCTTTCTTCTTTTTAATCAGGTTGGGCCAATATGAAAGAAGTCAGCAGCCCCGTTGACTGATGCATGTCTCCATGAGTTCGAAATGGCAGCTCCCATTTCCTATGTTTACTGTTGCTTTTGATGTTTCCTAATGAATGTAGATCTTCTAAAAGATTCTACTCAGGGGCTTTAAATCTGGAAACCATTTGACAATTAAGCCAGAAGACACAACAGGGTGTGTTTTATAGGCCCCATTAATATGTGCCTGGGGGTGGTACTGCAGTGTGGCCTCTGCCTTCACCCACCCATGCTGTGTATGAATGGTCTGGTAAAATTCACTCCAGTGTGCTTTATTGCTGTGATATCATTTGGAAAAAAAAAGGGGGGAGAAGGGGACACCAGTTTATTGTTGTAAGGAAGAACCCAGCCAAGATTTGAAGGCAAAAACAAATGATGACAAATAAGCTTCCCTCTGATCACTTCCCTAATATGCATAGGAAATAGCTCAGTGACTTTTGGGGTGGCCAAAGGGTTTGGAAGTGCAAGCTGTCTGTGAGGTGATAGCAAAGCTCACTGCTTGAACCGACAGCAAAAGGTGTCTAAATGTCACAGAATCTTAGGGTAACAGAATGGCTGAGGTTGGAGCCCCTCTGGGCCCCTCTAGCCCAACCCTGCCCCAGCAGGAGCACCCAGAGCAGGGTGCCCAGTGCCATATCCACCATATTCTGGAGATCTCCTATGGGACCATCCAGCAGCCATCTGGGTCTCTTGTTGCTCAGTCACCCACACATTAAGGAAGCATTTCCAGAAAGTCTGCTGAAGTCAGAAGCATCATGGCTACATTTGGTGTCCCTGAGGGTTTTGTCTTTTGCCTTCTTACAGGACCACTTCTGTCTAAATCTTACTATGACTTGAAACTTTTTTCAAGGGCTTTGAATTGGAGGCTTTGGGAAATTACTGCAAAGTGTTCAGTAGTCTCAGCTTCTACTTGAGTAGATTCTCAGGACATGGGCACCATGAAAACCTGGGGACAGTTTTGAGTTGCTTACTGCCTGAAAGGAGATTGTGACGAGGTGGGGGTTGGCCTCTTCTCATGAGTAACAGTGATAGGATGAGAGGGAATGGCCTCAAGTTGTGCCAGGGGAGGTTCAGGTTGGATATCAGGAACTATTTCTTCTCAGGAAGAGTGGTGATGCATTGGCACAGGCTGCCCAGGGAGGTGGAGGAGTCACAGCCCCTGGAGGTGTTCAAGAACTGTGAAGATGTGGCACTGAGGGACGTGGTTTAATGGGCAATATTGGTGGTAGGTGAATGATTGGACTTAATGGTCTTGGAGATCTTTTCCAACCTTAATGATTCTATGGACCAGAGACTGGAATAAATAGAAGCCAACATTAGCCAAAGGACACATCCATCAGCAGCAGCTGCATGGGACAACTAGAAGGTCATGCAGCATTTCTGAGAGTTGTCCTGCAAGTGAAGACAGCATGGACGAGGCGAGCAGTCCTGGAATTTGCTAGGTTATTCTACTACCCTCTTTTTGAGAGTTTGCTTTAGTGGTTTGTGGAGTCTCAAATACACCATGCACTCAGCTCTTGATGTGGGCAGTGAAATGTCCCTGCAGCAGAAGTAACAATCAGATGAGGCTAAGGCTGCCAAATTCAGAGATGTGAGCACTTGACTCTCCAGGGTCCTACTGTTGGCATTGCTTTCAAACCCTGTGTTCCTCCAGAATATCATCAGCATGAAAAAAAAAACATTGTGAGAAGGGGGACAGGAGCTTTTCTAATCCAGTCCACTCTGCTTTATGGCTCCTGAGGTACATGGCTGCAGACTGTTACTCATCTCAGAGCTGAGGACATGAATGAGCATTCTGTTTGGAAAGTGTTCAGAGACGTGCTGAAGCTGGTTCTTATAGAGCCAGCAAAGGCAACCATCGGGGCAAAACATGCCTGAAAGGAGAAATTAAAAACAGCCTTGGAAGAAAATGTGTATACATGTGGCATGACATGTATTTATTATCCCGATCTGCAGAGCTTTTGCCCAAGCAGAGTTGAAAGCTTAGTGAAAACGGTGGATTTTTCTAAGCTCTACCAGGATTTAGACCCTCCAGCAGATTTATAAACAAGGAACATTTTCAAAGTCTTCTCCTATTAATGGTTATTCATAACTATTTTAGGGACTTGCTGTTCCATCTGACTGACAGCACTGAAAAGGAAAAAGATCCCAAACGCAGTCTTTCTACTCCATGATTTGCCTAACAGCTGGACATAATGCAAAGCCCATTTTCTGCTCCTGCCACAGATGCTTTGACATCTGTGTAACTGAAGAGAAGCAATGGGGATGGATTGGGCTTGGGAGATCAAAAGTAATTGCTTTTGCTTCCCATGGCTTTGTGGATGTGGGTGAAGGACCAGGCCTTGCTTTAGGAAACAACCCCATTGCACTGTTGAGCACAAATGAAATCTTTGGTAGAAAATGAAGAAAGGCACAGCTATACCTGATCTGAGAGAGGAATGGATGTAAGGAGACACTGAAAGGACCAGCAGTCTCTATACCTGCCATCCCTCTTTAATTCTCCTATGCCTCCATCTCCCCCTGCCATAAGTGATTGTTCTCCAGCACTCTCAGAGGAAAGCTGCAATTCCCAGGTCATTAGAATCACAGAAACATTAAGGTTGGAAAAGACCTCTAAGATCATCAAATCCAGCCATCAACCCATCTCCACCATACCCACTAAACTGTGTCCCTAACTGTCACATCAACATGCTTTGCTGTTAGCCAATGAGCAGCCTGGTGTGAGGGAGAGCTGATCCTGCCTTGGTCCAGGGAAACGGGCTGGATAAAACTTCTTATTTCCTCCAGACCTATTTTGTGATATTATGGTAATACCTGGCAATGGAAGACTATGACATCCTCAAGGTTAGACCTTCACCTTGTAGGGCAGTGCTTGGGTGCTTTGAAAGATTGCCATAGGTTTTCCTTTCACTTTCTGTGAATGAATTGCAGCTTCCTCAGCTCTGAGTCCATCATGCTTTGAGTTTTTCAGGATCTGTTCAGAGTCAGTAGCTGTGTATTATAGTCATAGTGAATCTGTTTTTGAGAACGATCCCTCAAAAAATGCTGCATGTTGCATTATGAAGTCTAACCAAGTCAGTGATAGAGGAGATTCCTGCCCTTCCCTTCTCCTGTCTCCTTTCATTTAGCAAGAAAATCCGCCTTGCTAGCCCTGTATGTGCAGCTAAGGGACTTCTGCTATCACGAAAGCTTTATCTTTGATGGGCAGGTGAGTTCAACCAGCCTCATGTGAAGCATCCCATATTCCTAAAACCAAACTCAGGTCCAATCTTTTCGAAGTCCCCAAAGCCTCCTCACTTCCATCTCCTTTTCCTCATTCTCTCCCACTTGTCACCCCTCTCACTGCACCAAGCACTGCCCAGAGTTGTGGATGTCCCATCCCTGGAGGTGTTAAAGGCCATGTTGGATGGAAACCTGGGCACCCTGATCTGGTGGATGGCAAATCCAATGGGTTGGAGTTCAGTGACCTTCAAGGTCTCTTTCTACCTAAGCCTTTCTATGATTGTAAGGTTCTGTGATTATCACCTCAACCAAGGATAAATACAGTCTTTTTAGTGATCTTGAAACATCCTTGGATCCAAAATTTACATGCTGCCATTCATTATCAGCTCTCAGTACGATGACATAGCAAGTACATCTTGGTAAGGAACCTGGAAAAAATAAGGCAAGCATTTCTCAGATCCTGCCTTGCATTTTTATTATTTAATTTTATTTTTTTTATTTTGCAAGAGCAATAAGTGGGTATCTCACATTGACTTTTTTGTTTATTTAAAATGAGGAGGGAAATAGGAACTGCACAAGTAAGGGATCACATTTGAAATGAATTTCACAGAGGTTTCCCTCTCTGCCCTTGACTCCACCTCAGGAGAATGCTCTGCTGAGACGATGTGAATGCAAGATTTTATTAAAAGTAAACCAGCATTATAAGAAAGGAAGCCACGGGTTGTTGTTAATGCCAACCAAACAAACCTGAGTATCAGGCAATATAAATATAATCTACATGATGATTCACATATGTTTTCTGTCTATCTGCTATAAACTGCAACACCCCACTCAGGGTATAAAACAAAGCACCTTTTTCTGTTTATGTGTAGCAAATGCTTTTTTTTTTTCCCTTCTTTTTTTCTTTTTTTATTGCCAAATCAGATGTGCTCATGTGGCTTTCAGTGGATATTTCCATGACCCAATCAAACCTGCTAGGTTGCCGGGTCTAATCTGTCAGCTCCATAAATTGTGCCTGCGGTTTCAGATTAGCAGAAGGTATTTTCTGGCTTTCTGGAGGAAAGGTATGGGTATGAAGCCACACAGCAATGCCTTAGGAGAGAATGGCCCATGACTTAGTGCTGAAATCCCTCCAACCTCTTATTCAAACCCTTGGCATTTGTGGCATGGAGAGATGCATGTTCCACACTGCGCTCCTCACATTCAGATTACTGTCTATAAGACATCTCAACCAAACCTTTATAACTTGGTAATTCACCCCCCAGACATGCAACACGCTTCAGCTGGGACCCTGCCAGTTAATGCTGTGAAGATGCTTTGCCATCATTCAAAGCCATTACCTGGCCATCAAGGCTCACAGACCTGTTGCCAAAACTGCGCACTTTCCAAACATCCCTTTCTCTGCTGGTGCCAGGTTTTCTGACATCAGTGTTAGTACACCAGATCTCCAAGGAAATTTGAAACTCTGCAAGAGCCTGGAACCATTTCTCATCAGCTGCAGTATAACAAAGGGAGCCCAGCATGACACTTGGCAGTGTTGTGCTGTTGGAGACACCAATTTCACCTTAGGATGGAAAAATGAGTGTTTGCCCAACTGTGGTCATTAAACATGGTATGGGATGTAGGAGGTGTTGGCGTGCCCATCTCACCTAACCTTAGGAATAGGACTAATCTCAAGTGCAAGTGTTCTTAGAATAAATATTCATCCCATAGTTGAGCGTTCAGGCTTTTATGATAGTGAGTGAAGGTCAAGTCAGCACAGTGAATAAGGAGCACCAATAATTTAAGTACATTAAGTGAACAATGGAGACATCCAAGGTCAGGCTGGGTGGAGCTCTGAGCACATGTTTGAGTTGTGAGTGTCTCTGTTCATTGCGGGGAAGTGGGACCAGACGGCCTTTAAGGGTCTCTTGCAACTCAATGACTCTATGATTGTATGATTCAATGAAATAATAAATAATGTGTATTAAACCTGTATCTGTTTGTGTTGCACTCCAAAACTCCATTGTGTGTGTTGACTAGATTTTGCACCGTGGGTTCCACTGATTGAGTGGAAGGCTGGATTTCTGTCTCAGAGGAAAACATGTACTTTGTAAACATACAACACATGAGATAAATCCCACTCTACATGTTTATGTTGAAAATAGTAATTCATTTGGACTCTGCATTGAAGGGAGGGAAGCAGGAACACTCAGGATGTGATTCATCTCATCTCATATAGATAGCTAAAACAGATTAAATGATCTGTGTGATATATGTGACCCCTTCTTTCTTCCGACTAAAATGAGAGCTCGGGGCATCCTGCTCAGCTGCACACATATACACTGCAGGCGTCCAAACACAAGTGAGACAATTCCCACCCCATTTACCTTCTCAAGATTGGGTTGCCTTTCACTAAATTTCACTCCAAACTCACATTCCTTCCTGAAAACTGCTGTGTTACTGACATGGCTTGGCTACTGTCTCCTTCCCCAGCTGAATTACGAAAGAAAATGAGCAATCACAGCCCTCATCTTAAAGCACTTCAGGATTTAAAGTGCAGTATGAATTTAAGTTATTAGATGTCATCTCCAGAAGCCACCTTCGCTTGACTTGACAGTTCTTTCTGCCTTTCAACGTTACATTTCTCAGATTGTGTCTCCTCAACCTCACCTTCCTAAAGAATTTTCCAGCTTCCCCTACTCATAAAGCAGCAATTAGGAAGGCATTCCTGGTGAGAATGTGTGTGGGTCTGCATGTGAGTGTTTGTATGTGCCATTGAAAGACACCGTAAATGAAGACACTTCATATGCCAGATTTGATTTCTCTTGAGTTGTTAGGGCTTGGCAGTTTAATTACAAAAATGTTGGCCTTCAGCTTGGAGTAGAGAGGGGGTATGAACAGGAAGGAAGGAGATATGGAAGTTTTATAATTGTACTAATAAGAAAATGAGCTATTTCTATATGACATCATGTTACGAGCTACTGCCAGTTTTGTCAGCAATAACCTATAGACAACAGATCATCCCTGGATGCATTCAAGGCCAGGCTGGATGTGGCTCTGGGCAGCCTGGTCTGGTGGTTGGCTACCCTGCACATAGCAGGGAGTTGAAACTAGATGATCATTGTGGTCCTTTTCAACCCAGGCCATTCTATGATTCTATGACAGACCGGTATTTCTTCTTTAGTTTTAGGCATCAAACCTGAGTTTCTCGAGTACAATACAGGAATAAAATTCCTATATGGACAGGAGAGGGGATCTTTCCATACATGTACAGGAGGGAGAGGAGCTATTTAAGCTTCAGGTCTCTGAAGCATTTTAGGCACAAATGTAAATGGATGTAAATGGGGCCATGGCTACTTTTGAAGTGGAAAAATCAGCAGATGGCTTTGAGGCATCAGAGGAATGCAGTTCTGGAAAGGACTTTTAATAATATTGAAGGTGTGAGTGGGAACATATGGCAGGGTACCTGTGGCAGCAACATTTTGATCAGAGGACTTGAGGGGTCCCTCTGTTTCCATCGTCTTCTTTCATGCTTCAAATTATAGCACAATATTTTTTCTTTCTTCCTGGCTAGTCTGTTAACAATTCCAAAAGGACTCTGTGAGGAGTAGTGTAGGACCTCAATTCTTTCCCTGTGCTGGGGGTCAGAATTTGCAGAATGAAGCCATTTCCTCAGCACTGGGAGGCAGAAAATGTATGTTGCTGTCCTGCAGTGCTTCTAATGTCACGCTGGGCTCTTGTGGACTGTGTTCTTTGAGCTCATCACTGAGGCCTCTGCATGCATAAAAGTTGCTTTTGTGTGATGACTGTCTGTACAGAGGGTACATCTGGTCCTGAATGTGGCCTAGAGATTCTCCTCAGAAAACAGCAGAGGTAATTGCCATTCCCTCAAGTCCAGCTGGACTTCCCAGAAAGGCAACATAGCTCTGTGCACTGTTTTATGGAGGCTGATAAGACTTTGTTCTATCCTCAAAGGAAATTTTGTGAAACTATCAAGAAATGAAACTGAAAGGCTTCCTGAAGGATCACATGCTTTATCTTTCTAGTCTAAGAAGGAAACAACTTTATCTATGCCATTCCCCGCAGAGGCTGATATTAACTCTGCTTAAAGAGGTTCTCCTTAAAAGCTTGCAGACTACAGAGACCTCAGACAGCCGATTCCAGAGTCCTGCTCTCTGCTACCGAGTTCTTCTTAATGTCTAATTTGAACTGATCTTGCTACAAAGGAATCTCACAATTTCTTATCTTGACTTCTCAGTACTTAAGTGATAGCATTGGTGGACAAAGGAAGGGCAGCTGATGTCGTCTACCTGGACTTGTGCAAGGCCTTTGGCATAGTCCTGCACCACATCCTTATCTCTAAATTGGAGAGATATGGATTTGAAGGGTGGGCTATTGGGTGGATGAAGAATTGGTTGGATGGCTGTGGCCAGAGGGTTGCAGTCAATGGCTCTGTGTCCAGGGGAAGGCTGGTCATGAATGGTGACCTCCAGGGATCCATCTTGGGACCAGTGCTTTTCAACCTCTTTATCAGTGACATAGATGATGGGATTGAGTGCACTCTCAGCAGTTTGCTGATGACACCGAGCTGAGTGGTGCCACTGACACAGTAGAAGGAAGGGATGGCATCCAGAGGGACATGGGCAGGCTTGAAAAGTGGGCCCACATGAACCTAGTGAGGTTCAACAGGGCCAAGTGCAAGGTGCTGCCAGGTGGAGATGGTGGCAGACCTGGTATTCCCTCCTGATTGGCCAGGACTGATTTTATTCATTTGTTTTTGAGGAAGAAGGCTTTGAAGAAAAGACTGCCTTGCAGTGAGAGAGGGATCAGGATCCAATAGTAATCTAATGGCCAGACTCTTCACTAATCCTCTGGTCAAACAGTGGACGGAGTGGATACAAATGTTGATTGCCAGGCTTTGACCATGGCAAACAAGGCTCAACAATGGGAACTCAGGAGTTTCCAACACAACTCGAGCCAACCTCTGGCTCCTTCTCTCTTTCATCCACTCTGTACTCCCTCCCCAGACCTGGAGGAAGCAGGGTCCTTTTCACACGCCCTTTTTTCCTTCCCTCCTTGCTCCACTTGGTTTGGAGCTTGGGAGAGTGCCTTGCTTCATTTCAGTGACACGGATGAGTGTGTCCTTAATCAAGCCCAAACCTGTCTGCTCAGATGAAGCCTAACACAGTGAGCGTGACAAATCCTGCTTCTCAACTGGTGTGAATCCATACTTCTCCTGTTTTCCCAGAAAGTGCCCAGAGAACCTATGTGTGAAAGATAAGCCAAAAGTCGACACTGGAAGCTTGCGAAGGAATTTTTGGACAGAGTGCAAACAATCTGGTTCACATCAGCCTTCTAGCTTATTCATTCTCGCATCAACAGCCAGATGTTTAAAGCTCAGCTCAAAGTCTGGTGAGTGACTCCGTCTTCCTGGCTTACAGGAGCTGCTGTTTGTCCTGTGCTAGTGAGTGAAGTATTGTAGGCCAACAGGGAGGCAACCAGAGTAAAAGTGCTTTCAGGGACCCTTCGCAAAGGCTATCTTGGCAGGATTGTATGTGCTGCATCGGTCATGCATCCTGGGGGTTCAGCTGCAGTCCAGTGGGGCCACGTCCCTGTGGGAGAACACGGTGTCAAGCTCCAGGACAGACTAATTAATCTGTGGTTTTGCAAGGATGTGACTCTGAAGCCAGTAGGAAGACTCAGGCTCAGGAGAGAAACGACACCCAGCTACCTGAGATAGAAAGCAAAAGAGCTCAGCTGCAGAGACATCTGATGTGCCAGTACACTCAGGGTTGGAAAATGGTCACTAGCTTATTTCATGGAGCCACTATCTGTGGCTATTGGATGGCTCAGTGTGGATCCATAAATTCTGCACTGTGTGGGCTGCGAATATGGTATGCCTCTAGAGATTTTCTGTGCCATTGGCAGCCCTTTGGGTTGTGACAATCCCCAACAAACGTTCAGATGCAGGTTCCCTAATTTTTAATATATATATATTTTTTAATGTAACCCCTAAAAACTCCTTTTCTAATGACCTCTCTGACATTCTATCTCCAGTTCTGTTTTTTTTCCCTCCTTATCCGTACCACCGTCCTCCAAATTCATGACTTACACTTAATGCTTCCCTATCTACCAGCCCAGACAGCCAACCTGGGCTGCATCTAAAGCAGCATGGCCAGCAGGGCGAGGGAGTTGATCCTGCCCCTCTGCTCTGTGCTTTGAGAATTCATCTGGAGTAGTGTACCTGGATGTGGAGTCATCAGTACAGGAGAGACACGGACCTGCTGGAGTGCATCCAGTGGAGGGCCACAGAAATGACCCAAGGGATGGAACAGCTCCTCTACAAAGACAAGCTGGGGATGTTCAGCCTGGAGAATAGACTTGATAACAGCCTTTCAGTATCTAAAGGGGGGCTATAAGAAAGAAGGGGACTGACTCTTTAGCAGGGTCTGTGGTGATAGGACCAGGGAAAATGGTTTCAAACTAAAGGAGGGGAGATTTGGAGTTCTTTGCAATAAGGGTGGTGAGGCACTGGCACAGATTGCCCATAGGGGTGGTGGATGCCCCATCACAAGAGACATTCAAAGTCAGGCTGGACAGGGCTCTGAGCATCTGATTGAGTTGTAGATGTCCCTGTTCATTGCAGAAGACTTGGGCTAGATGATCTTTAATGGTCCCTTCCAACTGAGCATCACTACCCTCTGAAATCCCAGCATTTTCCCTATGAAGACTCCCCTCCTCTTCTCATCTGGAAATCCATGCTCCAGCACCTTCACAGTTGAAACACAATGCGCGTATCACATGCTACCATGTGGTGGTGGTTCCAGCATGGATATTTATGCAAATTTATGCATGCTTTTACCTCAACCACCTTAGTGGCCACTGTCCCTCTTTCTAAGTGCTGGAAGACAACCTGTTCCATTTCTGAGAAGAAGGTTTTTTCTCTCCCCAGCTTAACAAGTACGTTTCCTTGCAGACAGAGCAAGACTGTGGTTTTTTAGAAGTGTGTCTGAACTGTCCAAGTGAACATGTGGGAAAGTCCATAGCCCTCTAGCACTCATCTGCTTGCCTCTTGCACTCAGTATATTTGGTTTGGATAGGGGCCCTTGCACCAGAAAGCCTGAACCTGCTTCTGAAGGACTGCTGGAACATATGCTGAGTAATATACAGCAGGAGGACGAATCTCACAGGACAAGGAAAGCTTTTCCAGACTGGTGCTGAGGTGCTGCTACTGACACTGCTGATGTTTAAACCTGGACACTAATGATATGAATAGGATAGTTTTATTTATTTATTCATTTACATTAATCTTTTTTGAAGTCTGTTAAAAAAGCACAGGAGACTGAAGAACGCAGAAAAAAAGGCAATGTCCTATGTAGGTGTAAAGCAAACCTTCTGCACTCTATCCAGATGACTCAGTCTTGCCCCATAAACTCATTCCTCAGCCTAACCTCTGTGGGACTGTAGGAATGCAGAACAGCCTACCTGCTTCTAACAATCTCCTGGATACTTACGGTCTAAAAATACCATGCAGAAATAATGATCCTTGGTATGGAGGAGGTAAATCTGCATCTCTGCGAGTGTCTGGAGAGCACTAGATGATGGCTCACGTCATGATTCCTTGTTATTGCATCCCTAGCCATCCTGCCAGCACTGTATAACCTCAGCATGGTGTCTTGGTCCAACCTTAAAGCTTTGAACTCTTCAGCTCAGCCTTGCAGGCTTGTTGGCAGCCACGTGTTGTGGGAATGATGTATTCTCTTGGCACTGGCCTTCTTGTTCCATTGCTGGGGCAGCCAAATATGAAGACAGATTTCTCAAGGTAGAATGGAGGTATCGAGACTTGTTGAGTTGTCCCAACTCTGGTGAATGATAACCACAAATTCTCGCTTAGGTTTTCTTGTGGTGAATGTGAAATTAAAGGAATGGTGACCTAGGAAATGAGAGACACAAGGCTTGTTCTCAGAGAGGTTGTGTTGGCACACCATGAGAAATATTTTCTATTAGTGGGAGTTCTGTACACGTTGAACCTTCCTCTTTGTCATGCAAAGTAGCCCTGAAGACACCTCACCCAAATACCCAAACATTGTTGTGTTATTCCCGCTCACAGGTGTTTTGGAAAGGCTCTGAGCTACCAGGAGTTCTTGCAGCTTTCACATCTCAGAGATGTGAGCAATCCAGCCATGCAGACTGCCCCAGAATCAGTATTGCGGACACCCAGTGGGACCTGTGGGCTTCCCAAAGATGAACAGATGGAGAGAGTAGCTTGGGAAGTCTCATGGTAGTTGATTGTCTACAAAATCAAAGTGTAGAAGCTACTTTTGCATTGCAGGAAATCCAAGAGTCTAGGAAGACTTGTGGCAGTGATATTGTTCTAAAAGATCTTAATGATCATTTCCAACTGTAATGATTCCATGGTTCTGTGATTCTGAGACTGGCCCAAGCCAAGCCCTGGGAACTCCACATTCACATCATGGGATTTTCAACCCTCCTTCTGTGCATCTGCAAATCTAAGACTCGTGTCATCATCCTTCAGTAGACCATCAGCCTTTCCAGAGCCCCATTTGCTCAGTTTCTGAAGCCCGGAGGAACTAGAAACCTTGACATGCAGAAAAGAGCTAAATTTATCTGTGGCACCCTTGGCCGCACAGAAGTCATGCTATGAATCAGCTCCGGAGCTGGAAATAAAGCTTCTTGTCTTCAGGCAGCCCATATGGCTGCATAACCTCAAAGCAAAATTTCTTCATTACCCAGACACTGATAATGCTGAGCAGCTCATATGGCAGGACTGCCCAGGAGCAGTGGAGCTGGAAACACTACATCTCAATCAATATTGGCAAGAAAGCAAGAAAACAACATCATCAAAGCAGAGAGAAGTGAACAGAAGAAAGAAACTTGTACAGAAAGAGACAGACGCAGCACATGTTGCACTGAGAAGTTGTACCACTGAACACACCATTCCAGCTGTTCCCTGTGCTGAGGCACATGGTGCATATGATAATCATCATTGCTTCTTTTCTCTCCCTCCCCCAGTTATAAACTGGGAACACTCGAAAAAAAAAGTCAGTATATTGGATCAAGCTTAGGGCTTGCCTGATGCTGCAAGGCTGAAATGAGGAAGAATCACTGCTACAAAAGAAGGAGGACAATCGTGCTGTGCAGCTTGGAGAGCAGTGTGGTAGTTAATGTTCCTTCTTCCCGTAGTCCTATAAGGACTTTTAATGTGTACATCATCAGAGCTTGACTGAAGTCAAAATGAGTGCAACTGAGGCTGAATAGCTCTGAGAAAAGCAACCTGGATGATCTTAGGCTACACATATATCTGTGTTCAGGTGTGTTATGTTGTATAGGCTGGATGTGGCTCTGGGCAGCCTGGTCTGATGGTTGGCGAGCCTGCACGTGGCAGGGGGGTCGAAACTGGATGATCATTGTGGTCCTTTTCAACCCAGGCCATTCTATGATACTGTGATTCTATGTCTGCTGCCCTGCAGCCATATAAAATTCACGTGCAGGGGAGAGAAGTTGTGTGTGCATCCATACAGTACCTACTACAGTGGCTCTCTGGTTCTTCCTGGGGCCCTTAATCGCTGTTGCAGAGCAGTCAGCCATGATTTAGAAGATCATCTCTCACGGAAGTCTTGCTCTGTCTCATCTCTCTGTGTTGTGAATTAACCCCACACCCTGCACAGCCAGCAGTAGGAAGTGGAGATTCAATTAGCAGCTTGTGTGTCCCAGCTGAAATTCAATATCTTTCTGGTTCTAGTGGCTCTCTGATCCATATCAGAAGTTGCAAAGGGAAAAGATGCTTTTCACCACTGGGGCAGACAGCTGAGCTGCCTGATCTGGATTGGAGCTGGTTGAGCTCCATGGGTGCACCAAATGACATTTCTCCTCTGGCCATCCATCTGGCTAGCTGCTCGGGCTGTGCTCATCTGTAGCGGGAGTAGAGCCATGCATTGGAGGAATACATCATCTGTGATGTGCAGATACGCAAGTGTTGTAATTCTCGAAGGATATTTATGTACTTGAACAGAAGCAGGAAAATACGTTTTGGAGTTAATTACTATAATTTTAATTTCTGGTTCACTTTCTGTATAGATATAAAGAGCCTTTTCACTAAAATCAATGGAGTATCCCCAGTATTAACGAAGAAATTCATACTCTTTGGTAAAAGTCAGCGTGTTGTGAAAAATAATAATGCTTCATTGCTAGTGCTCACAGAAAAAGTATGATGAAGAAGATTATTGCTCCACAGATTACATCAGTTTCCATAGGTAGGGGGTCCCACTCTCACATGGCACCATGCATTAGCTTTTTTTGCTGTGAAATCTGAGATTTGGACAACCAGAGACACTTGACTGGTTGATTTATTCTGCTTCTAACTCTAATAGTTGCTCCAAACCGTCTGCATTAAAGTTTGCAGTAAAACCAAAGTATTGCTTCTGAACAGTGTAAAGCTGCTGCATTTCACACCCTTCAAAAATGATTTGTTCTTCCAACACATGTGTAAAAGAAAAGACCAATGAAAAAGGCGTGGACAAAAGTCCTCAAATGAAAACTGGCATCATACTTGCTAGCTGAAGAACCAGTTTTCAGATAGTAATTCTGAGCTCAGCATAAACCCAGAGTTCTTTGAGAACATGGTTCTCTACAGTCATATCAGCACAACACTGAGCTGCCTTTCTAGAGATGCACCTCTCCAACTTTCAGTTCATCTTTCTTGAATCTGGGTGACCAGAACTTTATAGTTATTCAGGTGATGTCTCAGCTACTCTCTGTGCAATGGTATTAACACTTTCCTATCTCAACTGGAAACATCTTACCTGAGATACAGTGCAACTGCAGTTGTACTTTTCAAGGACACTGCATTCAAATAGACAAGCTGTGGGTGCCCCATCCCTGGAGGTGCTCAAGGCCAGGCTGGATGGGGCCCTGGGCAGCCTGATCTGGTGGGTAGCAACAAAGCCGTGGCAGGGAGTTGGAGCCTGATGATCTTTAAGGTCCCTTCCAACCTACGCCACTCCATGATTGTATGAAATAGACTATTTCAAGTCATTTTTTTTCACTACCGTTACCTCCAATTGATTTTTTTCTGCCTTAATCTCTAAGTGTAGCCTCTTACTCTTTGTTACTGCCAAAACACACCCATTTCTCTCACTCAGCTATCCTTAAAGGTCAACCACAGCTTTTCCCATATCATATTCATATCCTTCTCCGCAATAGCAATGCAGTCACTCAAGTTTGTGTCATCAGCAGATCTCATGACCAGGCGCCTGCTTTTTTTCTGCCAAGTTCATTAAGGAAAATATTTAATAAGATTGGTCCCAGAACTGATTATTAAGGAACATGATGGAGTTTCTCTGGATTCACTCAGAAGTAAAAGACAGCAAATGTTGGCCCCAGATGGTATTTTGTTCAAAACAAAATAATGACTTCCATCTGTCTCATCACTTTCCAAACTGAGGTCTGTGGAGCACTTGCTGGTGGTCTGCAGAGTGCTGGCTCTTTGCAAGGTGCTGGCTCCTCCTCGTAATTTCCAGCTGCTAAATTCTACTAAATTAAGCTAAAGCTTACAGTAAATGTTTCCCTAATATTATTTTCATGTGTAAGCGACTGCGGGAGTTGCTGGTGGGAACATATGTGATTGGAAAGGGAGCTCACCTGTGGGATAATTCCCAAACTGGGATGCAGTACAAGTGACCTAAGACCTAAGGAGCTTCTTATCTACTTATTAATAAAGAGTTTACTGTGTGTGTCACAGTAGCACAGAATAGTCCCAAGCAGAGATGTGCCTATAAATAGGCTGAGCTTTGTGCAGACTCCTGCTGAAGGCGGTCTTCATGTTAAGCTAATTCCAAGCTGATGTGCAGAGGGGAGGAAAAGCAGAAGACAGGTGAGCAGAAACGAAAGACACAGTCACCCAGGAACTCACTTGCTCGAGCTGATTCAGACATCTGCTGCTATGAGAACAATAACTGACTTGTCTGCCGAGGATATAAACTCTGAATCACGTCTTGCAATACCATGTCTGAAAACATCTGTTGGATACAAGACATGGAGATGAGCCCAGAGCAAAGTACTGAGTGGATGAAATCTCTACTCACTGCCCCTTTTGTTTCTCTGATTGTGAGGTTGTGGACGAGGCACTGACTTTGTGCATAATCTGTGGTAAAGAAGGGGTCTTACTGATGTCACAATTGACTCCAATGGATTAGCCACTCCAACAGAGCAGAGAGAAAGGGTTGCTCAGAAATCTTTATGTGCAACAATTTCTCTTGAGCCAAACTCTCTGGTGGATGTTCCGGTGGAGCCTGAGCACTTTCAGCACCAGGACAGCCAGCTCCTTGTCGCAGTATTGATTTCTTCTATAGCGCCGAGGAGAGTTCAGCTAATGATTCTGGACTTCAATTCAGCTTGCTGCTGTTATAAGTAGTGTGAAAAGAAAACCACAGAATCATAGAATCATTAAGGTTGGAAAAGACCACTGAGATCATCCAATCCATCTGTCAACCCATCCCCTCCATGCTTGCTAAACCTTGTCCCACAGTGCCACAGTGGCGAGGGAAATCTGCTTTTCTTCCTACTAAGCAAGACTGCAATTCCAATGGCATCTGAAAACCTAAAGGAAAGAAAATGTGGCTTTTGCTATATTTTTATGAGGCAACGGTGAAGGAAGGGGTCAAGGCTCTCCCAGCAAGCTTGATGCTTAAGCCAGGTCAGCTCTTTAACCACAGAACTGTGCTAGCATCATTTCAAGAGCCAACATGATCACTCTGGAGTTGAAACAAATCAGTGACTAACCAACAGAATGAAATCCTACTGAGGTTCTCCAGAGCTCTGTCTACCACCAGCAAGCAGAGAAAAAGACACCAGACTTTTAGAAACAGGATTGAAGAATTATTTACAAGAAGAAAGACGCAGCAAGGTCTGTGTTGCTGTTCCCTCTAACTAGATATCCCCAGGCTTGTCTTTCGTTCCTTGACAGACAAAGCTCTATGTGGAAAGAGCCTTAAGAGAGCTTAAGAGGGAGTGATTAAGACAACAAAATAGAGGTCCACAGAATCAGCTAATGGCTGAGTTTGGAGGTACCTGTGCAATTGTACAGCTATGTTCAGTATCAACATCTGAGGCCTTCCTCCTACTTTCTCTTTGCAAAGCAGAAACTTTTTCTGGACTTTTCTGGACTTTTCTAGACTAAGGTTAGGATGATTGTATCAGAGGACACTTGTGATAAGCAGGAAGACCCAGAAGAATGGCATGAGAAAAAAGAAGGACAGGAAGATTGAGCAGTCAAAAGTAAAGGGAACAAAGAAGCAATAGCCAACAACACTCTCTACCCAGAAGGGTTGTTATTTTACCCTGGAGAATCAGAGCAGATTGACTGAACTGCAGCCAGTAGATCTGAGCTGATGAAATGTCTGTCTCACAGTTTCACTGGCAATGAAAAAGGGCTTTCTTCTATTGGAAAGAGAGGTTGCCTGTTATCTGAGCTGCCATACAGTGATTTTGGCAGGATCACTTAAATGCAAACTGCTTCTGGATAATATCTTTGGCTGATATTGTCCTCAGTCACCACCCTTCAGACTATCGTCTGTGCAGGATACTCATCGTCACTCCAGGAAAGATTTTGTGGTTAACTTTGGGTGAGCAATACTTGACTGTAGTTAGTGGGCGAAGACGCAGCCCTGGAGCACCTATTTTACCTCTGTGCAGTGACTGTGTGCAGCAGGTCTGGATCAATGTCACATCTGGATAGATGTCAACTCAACTGTAGCCCAGTGAAGAGCCCAGCTAAGATGGAGCCAAGCCCTAAATGATAAATCCCACTGGATATATCAGCTTGGATTTTGCTGTATGATCCTTAAGCTTTGGTAGCTAGGAGTTTGTGTTTAACTATGTCTCCTTGCAAGGGCTCTCGAGTTGGAAGGGACCTTTAAAGGTCATCTGGTCCAGATCCCTTGCAATGAACAGAGAAGTGCCACTGTCCTCCGCAGCTCATGGGTGACCATCAGTCCCTCTTTGTCTGAGTATCGACCAAGTTCAAAAGAGCTGGATGTCATCCACATTCCCACTCATTCTCTGGCCGTGTTTGAAGCTAGACTTCCTCGCTTAATTTCTGTGAGCCAAACTGTTTGCACTGAACTGGCAAAAGATGAATCCCAGAGCTCATGCTTTGTTTTGACATCTGTGTTAGCAGCATGGCGGTGTTTTGGTTTAGTGCTCCGTGTCTGTGGATTGCATGCTGCCTGTGTCTTCTTGTCATTCTTCCACTTGGTTTGTGCTGGCCACTGGAGATATGTTAAAAGACCCTGAGATTTGTGGCTCAGGTTGCCAACATTTGCACCTTGTCATCGCCAAGCTGATGATAGGTTGTGCTCAGCAGAGGACACCAAATCCCCAGCACGAGCACTTATGAAGGAAGTGTGCCCATCTTCTGTGCATGGTCTGAATTGCTTGAGTGACGTGGTAGCATTCTGCAGGAGTCACCTGCAACATGATTTGCCCTTGACCCATCAGCACTTCTGCACTTGCCATGAGTCACCAAAGCAGAAGCCAATGGGGTGTGATGCAGTCAAAGTTTATCAAAGCTACAGAGGGTAGGTTCACCTTTACCAGAGCCCTTCTGTAGTTGATAAATTAAACAAACAAACAAACAAAAAAGCAGTTATACCTCCAAAATCAAAGCTCTGACTTAAAGCTGGGTGGCTGACTTCTACAGAACAAAAAGAGTCTTACCTCACATAGGCATCTGCACGACAGAGGCCTCCATGGGAGCCAGCCACCCCAGGCTGCCTTTATAGTCAGTGAAGAGAAACAGAGCATGATTCTGAGCTAATAGAAACGTCTACATGAGGCTGAGATGAATGGCTCCTCAGAAGTGCCTGTTTTCCTCTCTTGACTCTAATGTCTGGGGAGCGCAGGGCTTGCAGCTCAGATGGAGATGTCTGCAGACGCGGGGCTGGAAAGCCAAGTAAGATGGATTTCACCATGATGAATTCCCCCAGAGTGACAGTGAGCGCGTTTGCTGGCGAAACATGCCAGATCTTAGCCTTAATATATTAGGAGTTAAGAGCATTCCTTGCACTGAAAGGGAAAAAGACCGAGCAGAGAGGGGGCAGCACACATTAAAACAAAGTAAAACAAACACAGAGGCAAAAGTACGTTGTGTTAACCCAGCCTGACCTTCCCTGGGACACTGCCTGAAGAGCTCGGGGTATATAAAAGCCAGGACAGACAATGACCTGGAGGAAGGAGATGCCTTAAGGAAATATTTTGTTCACTGCAGTGTCTTGTGATAACTCACTAACACGCCGCGTTGCCAAATGCTTTTCAGAATTATAAAACTCTTCCCATTTGCAGCTCCCCCTGGACATTTTTTAATCAGCTAATTTCTCCCAGGGCTCCCCAGGAAGGCCGGAGTTCAGGCAGGATTCCCATTAGAAATAGGAAAGGCCTGTCTGATCCCTGAGTTTATCCAGCTGTGTAATTTGCAGTGAATAATGACCACTGGGGCTCTAGCAAATTGTGGGGGCAGTGGGGCAAGGGAGGGATGTGACTGCTATGAATCATCACAGGGTTGCTATGAGCTTGCTGTCTGCACAGACTTAATATGGCATTTTATGTTGATGTGGTTTGCCTGTATGTGTTTATGCTTGTATTTACTTGTTTATGGCATCTTTGTGCCAGATGAGCCCTTCCTTCAAGTAGCAAACCCATAAGCAGAGATGATTTGGAGGAAGAAGACACCTCCTGGGGCCAGGGCAGGTGCCACTCTTTCCTAGGATAATTGCATTATATCTAGGGATAAATCACACTCGTTTCTAGGTGTTCAAGAAACATGGAGATGTGGCACGGAGGGACGTGGTTTAATGGGCAATATGGGTGGTAGGTGGATGGTTGGATTAGATGATCTTAGAGGTCTTTTCCAACCTTAGTGATTCTAAGATTCTACTTTGTAGGTAGTCTGTGAGCTCTTGGCTTCCTTTGGAGTCACTGTGCAAAGAGGAATATCCTGGGATCAGATGTCCCTCTGGAAGCATCTCTCTTCCCACTGACTCCAAAAGAAGCCTTGAACAGCTGCCTGCCTCCTTCAAGCATCTCAGGAAAGCAGGATGAATCCCACACAAGAAATTTTGGTTCAGCCTCCTGAAAGGAGATTGTGGATAGGTGAGGGTCAGACTCTGCTCCCAGTAACAGTGATAAGAGAAGAGGGAATGGCTTCATGTTGTGCCAGGGGGGAGGCTCAGGTTGGAAAGAGTGGTAATGCAGTGGCACAGACTGCCCAGGGAGGTGGTGGAGTTACCGTCCCTGGAGGTATTCCAGAGCCATGGAGATGTCAGTGGGATATGTCAGTGGGCATGGGGGGATGGTTTGGGGTTGGAATTGGAGATCTTGGAGGTCTTTTCCAACCTTAATGATTCTGTTATTTTAAAGGTGTCTCACGTTGGTTTCTGCCCATGAAGTAACCATCACAAGGTCTGCATGGAGCTGTCATCACCCGGTCCTTTAACTATCTGCATCTCTGGGTTGTTCTGCAGAACAAGGATCATAGAGCCCTTCCTATGCTGGAGGGTCCTAAGGCCTCAGTGAACGTAATGAACCATCATGAGCTGTCAGCACCGTGGAAAAAAGGGACCTCAGATTCACAGCATCACCTCACCACCTCCTTTCTGCTGCTCCAGCACAAGCAGTAATGAGTGTTGCACCAGGTCAGGCAACCGAGCAGAATTTAAATTAGAATTTCTCTTCCTGAGCTATTTTGCAGGAATTTCATTCCATGCAACTACACAAATGGCTGTGCTGGCTCCAGGGAACTGGTAGGGAGGGGAATGGGGAAAGCATCCATGCAGGAGGAGTGCAGAACTGCTGCTCTTCAGCATCATGCTGGTGTAACATTCTTGCTGAATGGCTGAAGGGTTTCTGAACTATCCAAAGTCAACCCAGCCTTAGGAAAACCAGCCATATGTAATATTCTTATTGTATTTTTTATGTATTTCAGTTGTTCTTTCTTCACTGTTTGAAATTTCAGAGCTTATGGTTGTGCTCTTAGTAAACCAGCCTACAGGAAACTGTAGAAAACAGTTTGGAAAATGAATGTAAATGGAAGTGAAGGCAATTAGAAACCAAGCGTTTTAACATTGATGGTGTTTCCCTTGTTGATAAATGGAAAGCAAGCACTGCAAAAGGACACGGGGAATATTCCACTTGAAACATGAATTCATTTTTCTGTGCTGGAGTCAATAGTCTAAGAAGCATCTATTTTAAAGAGAATCTTGTCACGAGGTCGGCCCTTTGAAAAGTTTCAAAACTCCACTGAATTAAAGTCTCAAATTGCTGATGAAAAAGCACTCCAGGTGCGAAGAGGAGCTGGCAAAAAATTGACTATAGCACAGAAGTAGCTAAACAACTTGGAACAAATGCATTTGGCATGGATGGGAATGGGATCTTGACATCAAATAATAGGCGTATGCCTCTTCTGTTGTCATGTAATTAAAGAATGAAACCTTCTGCAGAAGGGAGGGTGTTGTTTTGTGCCTGCTAATAGCCTGTGAGTGCAGTTAGGGCTGGTTCTCATGTGTCTTGTTTTTGTACTCAGGGCACAGCTATGGCTGCTGAATGGAAATCAGTAGTCCTGGCTTGTTGCTTGCAATTAATGCCTTGCCATACTGCAGCTTTCCTGGTCCACGTGTGGGCTGTTCACGTAGTGTTTGAAAGACAAATGACACAAAATGGGTGGGACAGACCCTTGGCAAAGACTGAGGAACCTGTCTTTACCAACCCTGATGTGCCCTCGTTGCAACTAAGCTACTTAAAAGAGTCAACAACAATTTAGCTGATAACTTTTTTGTAGAATCATAGAATCATTAAGGTTGCACTAAGATCATCAAGTCCAATTGCCACCACCAAGCCCATGAAACCATGTCCTGCTAAACCATTTACACACTGGAACAGGTTGCCCAAGCAGGTTGTGGATGCCCCATCCCTGCAGGCATTCAAGGCCAGGCTGGATGTGGCTCTGGGCAGCCTGGTCTAGTGGGTGGTGACCCTGCATATAGCGGGGCGGCTGAATGTAGCTGATCTTTGAGGTCCTTTTCAACCCAGGCCATTCTATGATTCTATGATTCATTTTTGAGTTGTGCTTGTTTTTTTTCCCTAGAAAAATAAATAAATAAATAAATTGGGTCCATTAAGTACATTCCAAAGGATTTTTGTTTGTTTCTTTGTTCACTATTGTTTTCCTCCCATATATGAGGTCCCTTCTAACCCAAGCCATTCTATGATTCTATTATATGGAAGAAACAGAAGGTGTAAAATGAAGAAATTGCTATTGGCCTTGAATGGGGTGGAGAGAGTGGCTGGTATTTCAAACAAACAGCTGCCAGAGAATTTATTGGATTTCCCCTGCCAAACAAAAGGATTGACTTCAATGACATTCCTCCAGCCCTGATTTGTGTCAGCAAAGTTACATGTGAAGTGCATTTGACAGAGGGTATTTTGATGGGAAACCCCCCCCCAGCACCTCTCCTGCTTCAGAGCATGAGAAAGGAGGAACATAAACAAAGCACTGGGACGGATTCTCTAACAGCAGGGTAATGTGGCTCTGGAGGAAAGGATCAGCTATGGGAGAGCAAGTGTGCGGTGAGACTGCACATTTAATGACAAAAACAAGACAAAAAATAAATAAAAAAAGAAACTTGGTCAGGCAGAAGAAGTTCTTCGGGGAGCATTTCAGCTTTTACCAGGTGGCCTCCTCTGCGCGTTTCAATTCCTGAGGGACAAACTGGTGGAAACAGACTCAGAGCCATACGCATATCCGGGCTGAATGTGGTTCCTCCTGTCATTTGTTCTTGTTGTCTGGAGCAAGAGGAAATATCAGCAAATCAATTGCAAAAATTAGCAAGTCATCAGTAATTTTGGAAGGTGAAGAGGTCTGGTAGCTTACGTGAAGCTCTGAGCATGAGAGCTGGCCTGGAGGGGACAGCAGTAGGTAACCTCCCAGCACTGCTGTCCTTCCTCAATCAACGCCTGTGGCCGTTACGTGCAAGATGTGACCCCATTGCAGCAGACATTGAGTTTACAGATACAGCAAAGGAAAATCCAGTGTCAAGTGGAATATCGTCAGTGTTCAGTAGATAGATCATGTTAATAGAGGCGGAAGATGGTGCACCTTTCTGCCTCAGGCCTCAGTTTCCCTGCAAGAACATCAGGCTGAAAACTCCTCCTTCCAGCAACCACTCCCTCAGTGTTGGTACTGACTGACAACTGCCTGATGAGATAAAGATTTTCAACCCTGGCCTTTATCCCTGGTGTCTAACAGTGCCCTACAGAAGTCAGTAAAAAGTGATGTCTGTGGGCACTGCGGCATCCTCTGTTCTGCAGGTAATACAAACCTATCACCTCTGCTTCTTGAACTAGTCCAGAATGCCACTTGCACTGAAGGGCAGAATTGGTCATAGAATCATAGAATCGTTAAGGTTGGAAAAGACCTCTAAGATCACCAAGCCCAACCCAAACCCATCCCACCATGCCCACTGACACACCCCTCAGTGCCACATCTCCATGGCTCTTGAACACCTCCAGTGACAGTGACTCCATCACTTCCACGGACAGCCTGTTCCAATACATCGCCACTCTTTTGGAGAAGAATTTTTTCCTAATATCCAACTTCATATTACAATATCCAGCTTCAATTTACCTAGTAAACCTCCCCTTCTTCACCATGCCATACACACCCAGAGTCTCATGGATAGGATGCTCCATTGAAGCTTAGAACTCCAGAGCTCCCAGATAAGTCTCAAAGACAGTTCCAGGCTAGGGAAAATCATTTTGTCTTTCACCAAATCACTCACTGGGGAGAGCAAAGAGACTTCCCACTCTCTTGGTATTAGAAGGGCCATCTCAGGTTTGGATCAGAGAATGGCACCTTGGAACCACGTAGGCAAAGAACAAGACCTGAGAGAACTGGAGATGCTGTAGACCCAGGTGATGGATTGAAATCTGCCAAACTTCAGATGGAAACTCCTAACATCTCAGCAGCTACTGCCAGGAGAATGGAACCTAGGAAGTCATCTGTGCAAGATAACATGGTGATGAGATGGCCTACCTCTGAGATGGATTATCTAGTGAACTTCCCTAAGTGTCAGACTAATGCCTGCTTCGATCTGCATGGAAATGTGAATGCTTGAATATCCCTGCAGAAACAGAGGTGTGAGGTCACACGTGTGTTCCAGGGGGTTTGCTGTATCAAAATAAAACCTGTGGCAGTGTGAGATGTTTATGAGGTGTTATCTGTACCTGGGAGACATGAAGAGAGGAAGAAAAACAAAGCGCGAGTGCACAGGTAAGTGACTCTAATAAACTTGCCAAGTTCATCACAAAGAAATGAAGTTACTGACATATCACTCTATTTTTTTTCCCCTGTATTTTCTACATGAGTTTCTGGATTTCTGCAGTTCTGTCCTTCAGAATGTTGTCCATTTTATACTGCGATTGTGTTAAGGAGTGCCATTGTTGCACAGTAGCCAGACTGCCTGAGGATCGCTGCGGATGAGAAGCAGGAATGGGGAAAGGTGAGGGTGGAAATACATTTTGCCTCTGAAGTCAGGTAACTGCCTTCCATCTAAGAGAAAACTGGGACAAGACATGATTATGGATCTACAGGGAAAATGAAGGAAAAGAGAAGAGGATCGGAGCATCCCCAACAAATAAAAGCTACTGGCTGTGAGCTGAGATAATGTTGTCTGGGGGAATGAGGTTATGGTCAGCATCTGCTTCGTATTCAGTTTCGCTTTCACCAGTGTCTTTGCTGGAGATGGTTGGAAAAGTTGTCTTTCCAGCATGTGTGGGAGTCGGTGCTCCAGTCTGATGGGTGTCAGCCAGGTGGATGAGGCCAGAAGCAAAGCTGAGATTTACAGGCGGTTCCTGTTGGCTTGCAAGGACAGACAGCTGGGAGGGAGGTGTGAGTATGCTGGAGGTTAGATGCAGCGTGCTCTGATCTTCAAACCACTGTGCTAGAAGGCAGGAACTCCTTCTAGCTTCAGCAATTCCCTGACCAGCCATGGATGTGTCAATGAAGCAAAAACATTCAAAGCCAACAGCTGAAGAAGTAGGGCCACAAAAATGACATGGCTCGAACTTCAAAGGAATGGAGCAACCAGCAGGTTTCATTTGTTTTGGCACCTCTGTAATGAAACAGTGTAGGAACCAACTGCCCAACAGCGTGTCCAAGGATTTGTTTAAAGTTTTCATTACTTCTTCTGCCTCAGTTTCTTACCTAGTAAAAAATGATTATGCTTGCCTCTCTCATGAGATGATAGTGAGGAGTTCCATGCGAAATGGACCAGCTGCATTTTTGGCTTAGACTTAAGGGCCAAAAAGGAAACACAGTTCAGGCAGTGAGCTGTAAGATAAAGCTCATTACTGCAAAGAGAAGAAACACTCTCTGGACCAATGCAAGTCTTTGTGAGAATGATGTCACTTTGGAGTGTCATCATGGCAGTGCAGAAGGAGAGTCATAGAATGTCCTGAGTTGGAAGGGAAGCGTAAGGTTCATCGAGTCCAATGCTTGGTTGTATTACTGCAGCACCTATTTTTGGTATAAAACACGTGGCTTCAGAGAATCATAGCATCCTGAGAGTTGGAAGGGACCTTTCAAGGTCACATAGTCCAAGTCCCCTACAATGGGACATGCACAGCTAGATCGGGTTGCCCAGGGCAGATCTAGATCTGGGCTGATAATAAAGTGGCTGGGCCATACCTCTTAGAAAGACACATCAAACCCTTAGGCTTCTGAGTATATGGAGATTTTGGAATCATTTCACTGTTTCTAAGACTAACCTGTGGCTTTGATTTAGCAAGAGACATTTTCAAGAGCTGAAGAAGCAGCAGTTTGGCTGTTTGTCAGCTTGAGAAGCCCTGTGTATTGTCTGCCTTTGGCTGGAGGGAGAAAATGAAGGCATAGCAAGACAGTAGCTGTTCTGTTTCCACTGGGGCTGCAGAGCCCCAGACAGCCTGACAGAATGTGCTGAGGTTCCTCCACTGATCGTGCCTGGCTTTTTTTGCTGAGCAATGGAGAAAAAGTAATTTTGTCTCTGAATTTTGCCTCTCCAGAAAGTCATTTGCAAAAAGCTTGGTGGGCAAAATGCCATAAGCAATCGCTCAGGCCCTCAAGCCTAAGGGGGACTAAGAAAAGTCTAGAGCTTAGTAAGAAATCCCCTTGCAGATGAGTTGCTAAGGAACTGCCCAATTAACCAAAGTACAAGTGGTGGGTCAGGTAACATGGAAGAACATCTTAAACCTGCTTTAGCTTTACGATATAGTATTTGATAGAAGGGTGAAAGACTGCCTACAGAAATGCATCCATCAGTAGGAAACAAAAGCCTTTGCTGACAGAGATGTCCCCAGAGCAGGACTGTCTTGTAAGAAAGAAGAACTTCAAAGTGAAAACTGTTGATGCTTCTGGTTCACTGTCTCATTAAGGGACTGGTCACCATGGCTCCTCCTTGGCACAGATCATTGGTTAGGAAACATGGTGGGATTTCTTGGGTCTTCTTGGATGCAGCTAGGGGACATAGTTTCTCTGAACAGGGACCTTCTAAGCAACACAGCTCACAGCCCCAAATCAGTATCATCATCCCCCATGCAGACGATGTCTTCAGTGGTCTATATGAGTGTTGGTCAACTCTGGGTTCAGCATTTCTGTGTTTTCAACTCTATCAGATGGCGAAGTGTTGAGTGCTTGGGCACCTTGGGGGGAAGGGAGGACAAGGTCTTGTCTAAATGTCTGCTGTTACTTTCACCTCCCAAAGAAAGCACTGGGTTATGGGAAGGAGAAGGCCAAATCACAAGAGATTTCACAAGAGAAATCATCCAAATCACAAGAGATAGAATTTGGCAGCCTCTTCCCTTAGTTCTCTCCCAGATGCTTGTCATCATCACAGAGACACCATCCTGGTTTGGCAGCTCCTGCATAAGGAAATCCCCCGTGGGCCTGGGATAAGTGGGGCTGAAGGATTTGAAGCAGTATAGGGTAAGGCTCAAAATAGCTTGAGGGGAAGTGGCACGGGTCAGAAAAGCATGGAGAACTCCTGCATATTTACCTGGGCCCTCCTACGTTAAGTCATGAATATGAGGCTCCAGGAGCACACTGACTGCAGTACTCACCTAGGCTCAAGTTTTGCAGGCTTTTGGGTCAATGAGTAAGGGCCACAACACCAGTTTCTTCCTTGTCCCAACCAGACCAATGTCTCCAGGCTGAGAAACTGCTTACCCTGCTGCCCAGCAGTCCTAGAGAGGATGTGGTGGAACAGAGACTACCAGATCTCTCCAGGTAAGATTTATTCTCCAGTACACAAGGCTCATTGCTTCAGGTCAACAAAGCTATAAGGGTTCTGGAACACAAGTCTGATGAGGACTGAGGGAACTGGGATGATTCAGTCTGAAGAGGAAACTCAGGAGAGACATTATGGCTCCCAGCAACTCCTGAAAGGAGGTTGTGGCAAGGTGAGGGTTGGCTTCTGCTCCCTGGTAACAGCAGTAGGATGAGAAGTGATGGCCTCAAGTTGTGCCATGGGAGATTCAGGTTGGATATTAGGGAAAATTTCTTCTCACAGAGAGTGGTGATGCATTGGACAGGCTGCCCAGGGAGGTGTGGAGACAGCATCCCTGGAGGTGTTCAAGAAAAGTTAGTGTGACATCAAAGGACGTGGTTTAGTGGGCATGCTTGTTGGACTGATGGTTGGACTGGATGAACTAGAGGTCTTTTCCTATCGTAATGATTCAATGATTCTACAATATGTTCTTTCCTGGCATAAGGGGGGGCAGGAGCTGCTCTGTGGATGAGTGCATGCAGATCCTACTCTGAGACCTTATGGATTGTATAGGAGCACCCTATACAGGAAGCTCGTCAGATGTCAGAGCAGGCTGAGAGCTGGGTATTACACCGGGGTCACCACTGGTGAGAGGCTAGGATGTTATGCATAGGTCACAAGCACTTGAATCACATAGAGGAAAATATTGAGCCTCATGCTTTCATCCTTCCTTGCTCAGGAACATGGTCTAAGTATAGGTTTATGTACATTCCTGTCTAAAATTGGCATGTTATGTGATTATGCATAGCATGGATAGTTGGTAGACATGAGGACATGAGTAGGGAACATAGTGAATTCCAGAATGCATTTGACCTCTCGTTTTTATTTCCTTTGCAATTTTATTCTCATTTTTTCATGAAATTATCCCCATTTTTACGAAATCCTCCCCTTTCTCATGAAATTGCTTTCTGCTTTGCTCTTTGAGACCCACCCAGGTTGAGCAAATAGCCACCACCAAGATGACAACTGCTGAACGCATCCCTCTTATGAGCCTAGCCCAGATGGACATGCACCAGCCAGCGTAAAGCCACCCCAGCCCACTGGGGAGATTTAGTAGTATAACAAGGGGAAGGAATGAAACCATCCCTCACCGTTTGGAGTTTCCAAGTGAAGAGCAAGAATGAAGATCTTTCTGTTGTGTTTATATCGTGTTTTAATGTTTTTTTTTTAATGATTTTTTTCCTCTCACTGCAAAGAAGAAAAATAAAAGAAAGAACCAAAGCTCTGAAAACAACAACCAAACTGATTGGTTTCAAGGTGGGTTAACAACGTGCAAAGCACATGCCAGAACATGTGTTATTAGCAATAAAAAAAGTCCTTTATTTGTCTCTCTGGGGAATTTCTTTCACACTCACTTTTTTCAAAACTATCTTTATTTGTTTCCCTTCTCCCTCTCTCTCTCTCTCTCTCTCACACACACACACGCACACAGGCAGATCACTTAAATAAAACAAGGTTTTATATTCATTCCAGGCAGGGATTCCTGCCAAAATGCGTGCCTCTTTTTTTTCTCCCCCCACACTTTTTCTTATATACAGACCGGTGAAGAAAACACAGAAAAATCTGAGGCCTATGAGGTGACAGATGAACAAGATGTAGAGGCAAATTATCCAAATGGTGTTGCAAAGGAATGGCTTTTACTGGCAGAAAGGAACGTATTTTTACAAAGGTTAAAGGAATTCCTCTGCCTCTATTTGATTTTTCCATGCTGGAAGTTTTATTCTCAGGAGTAGACAAAGGTCTTGCATTTTAGATATTCCAGACAATTCTTTCCTTGGATTTGTTGCTTCGTTTGCTTGTTTTTTTTGTTTTAAATGAACAGTGGGGGTCTCTGTCTTAATTTACTCCTATTTTTGCACAGCAGTTTTATTTGCTGTTAATTCAATTGCCAGACATGCAAGACTTTGAATGTCTCCAGGGATGGGTCATCCAACAACTCTCTGGACAATCTCTGCCCGTGCCTCACTACCTTTATTGTAAAACCTTCCAATCCAATCTAAATCTCCCCTCTTTTAGTTTGAAACCATTCCGCCTTGTCCTATCACAACAGAATCTGCTAGAGACTCCATCCTCTTCTTTCTTAAAGCCCCCCTTGAGATACTGAATGGCCACTATCAGGTTTCCTCATGGACCTCTTCTCCAGGCTGAAAAACCCCAGCTAACAGTAGAGATTCAGAGAAGGGCAACAGAGATGGTGAGGGGTCTGGAGCACAAGTCTTAAGAGGAGTGGCTGTGGGAACTGGGAATATTTAGTCTGGAAAAGAGGAGGCTCAGGGGAGACCTTATCACTCTCTACAACTGCCTGAAAGGAGGTGGTGGTGAGGTGGGGGATGGCCTCTTCTCCCATGTAACTAGTGACAGGATGAGAGGGAATGGCCTCAAGTTGTGTCAGGGGAGGTTCAGGTTGGATATTAGGAAAAAAATTCCCTGAAAGAGTGATCAGGTGCTGGAATGGGCTGCCCAGGGAGATGTGGAGTCACCAACCCTGAAAGTGTTCAAGAAACATTTAGATGTTGCACTGAGGGACATGGGTTAGTGGGAAATACTGGTGATATGTGGATGGTTGGACTGGATGATCTTGGAGGTCTTTTCCAACGTTGGTGATTCTATGATCCTATGATTCTGTGTTCCATCCCTTGGATTGTTTTTGTGGCCCTCCTCTGGATACACTACATCAGGTCTATGTTGAGGCCAGGGGCTCTATGAATTGGTTAATGGAGGAAACTTGGATACAAGGCAGCCAACCTTAAGCAGAGACTGCAGTGTTAATGGTCACAAGGAATTAAGATCAACTTGATGGACTTGTAGATGTCCCTGTTCATGGCAGGGGTGTTGGACCAGATGGCCTTTAAAGGTCCCTTCCAACTCCAACGATTCTATGATTCTAAGGTTTAAAACAGGTCCTCTTCAAGAGCAGAGTACCAGGTTGGCTAAGAATTATTATGTTAATATTGCTGTCCTTGCAGAAATGAAAGTTAAAGACCAGTAAATGAAAAAAACACCTCTACCTGTGCAACCTACCTTAGATCTGTTACCGTGCTTTGTAGAGTCTGTTGCACCAGTGTGATAAGTTACTGTACGACTCCCTCTACATTCAGTGGGCTTCAGATCAGCCCATGTTTGCAAAACATTCTCATGGAAGGGTCCTCCTAATAGGGACCTCTGGTCAGTGCAGCAGGGCATTCAAAGATAAAGATAGCTTTTGCCAGCTCCTGTCCATAGCTCAAAGAGTTGAAATATCCACAAGAGAAAGTTAGCTCACATTGCAGCAAACTCTACTTGATGTAAGTGGACAGGACACTCATGCTGAAGCTTAAATTACTGTTTGCCAAGTAGTTGGACTGAAGGAACTACCAAAGTGCCAAAAAATGATGGTTTATGGCCTATTTCTAGTCTCCTTTGAGACTGTAGTCATAAAAGAAAATGGCACTCAGATGACAGAAAATATAAGGGGAGACTGTATGTGAAATGGCTGAAATCAACTGAGACTCAGGAGAGAGCAAGAGAGGGTGCTGATTTCTTGCAAGTGTGCGGAGAAGTAGAAGCAATTGTGCATGGTGCCACCTGGGTAACAGCCAAGATGTGGTTTAAAGCTGTAGATAAGAGCAAAAGGAAAGATCTGAAGGAGGAATGAATCTTATGCAAACAGGAATCACAATGTTACTGGATTTGCTAGGCATGGGAGGAATGAAATGTTGGAAAAGGCAATGCTGAAATGTTCTTGACCTCTGCTCAGCTTACTCAGAGGGAATGTAAAACGCCCAGAGGAATCTTGATTGTGATCTTAGAATGTACCGAGATTTTTACTGCAGAAAAGTAGAAATAGTTGGAAGAGTTTGCAATTTAAATTCATTGTTAAGCCTCAGTAGGATTGAAGGCCAGCACAGGCCAGTATGGGGCCTGAAAGGAAGGTGAAGATTAGCATAGAAAGAGTAATTTGAAGGTCTCTGAAAAGAAGCAGAAGCAAGTTCAAAGGATAATTCAATAAACAAATAAAGAGATACACTGGGGAAAGAGCAGAAATACATGAAAAAGGAAACAACACTGTGCTACACAGACCACTGAGGGAAACACATTGCTGAAGGATGTTTTAAGATGAGTGAAGGCAGATGGATATGTTCTCTCAGTGTGGGGAGATCCCGGGTGGGTTTTAGTTGTCTCTTTACAAAGGTCCCAGTTTGGGAGGAAAAGACCAACGAATGATAATGCTTGAGAATCACCTACTGGGGATACCCTAACAGGCAAGGTTTTCAGGATCCGGGAATGGGAAACCCCATGTCTTCCCCTTTTCTGTTCAATATCAACAGAATTAGTAAGAATCTTCATGGTATTTTCTTTGGACATTATTCAGATACCTAACCATTTTGAAGTAACTGTTGTGGCACATTATTCAGCAGGGAAGCAAAAGGTTGTGAATCTGTGGTACAGCTTTCTTCCTTTCTATCTTAGAAACTTGAAGTATATTGGAGAGTAAGCCACCCTCCCAAAGGATGCACTTATTTGAGCTTTTACATTTCTCCTTCTTTATCATCAACTTCATAGGGTCATGAGTCTTCATTGTACTAATTAACTGAACAGGCTGCTGTCTTGAATCTCTCACTAGAAAACATTTTCTTTATTGTCTGCCTTTTCAGCCCTGCAGGGCATTTTTTCAGTCCTCGGGAGTGGGGTTTATCTCAATAAATATTAGCCACACAGCAGGCAAGCATTTTATCCCACACAAGTAATGATAGTCATACACAGCAGACAAAAATCAACCCCTATGGAGAAAATTCCTTTACTCAAAAATGAGCCTGGACTACTCACATCAGCCAGATGCTTGACTTCTAGAGATGGCTGAAGATAACGGAAAAGAACTTACAAAAATAGACTTAAACATTCAATCTGCTCAGCCATCACTAGGCAAATACCATTGTGCCTTGGTTGCCATGTAAGGAATGTGCAGAGCAGAGCACAAGTTGCCAGGGGCTCTCATGTGACGGAGAAAGAGCAAAGCTATCGAGAGCAGATGTCTCATGGATAAGGCATGACAAATTCAAATTATAAAGCATGGACGTGTGGAAGTAAGTGAGGTTAGCTCTGGGAAAAAAACACCAAAGGAACTGGAAGATATCTCACATCCTTGAACACCAACGAGTTTATTTTCTTAGGATGAGCTGCAGTCAAACACAAGTTATTGAGCTTAATATACAGGTAACTGGGTATCATTAAATAGCCTGCAATACACAGGTCAGATGAGCTAATAGTCCCCCCTGGACTTAGACTATGATCTAAAATTGTTTATTAATCTAAACCTGGCCTGTCTGCAGGCTCTTCAGTGGATTTCTGGTTTGGGATATTATTCCAAGTGTGTGGATTTGATTATGATTGTTGAAAGGGTCCAGAACCTGAAAAAGAGTTTTATTTTTATTTTTTTTTCCTACAAGTGCACAGCACACAACAGAAAAAAACCTTACTTTGCTCCAAAACACAGAATATCCCACACCCCCAAAATATTCTCTTTTCAGAACTACAAAGTATGGTATTTGCTCTGATACGTGATTTTAGTAGTTTTCAGATTTATTTTGTGAATTTAGTCCTCTTATGTACTATTTCTGAGGTCCAAGATGAGCCAGTGGAGATATTTCTTGAAGTATCTCTTTAAAGAGAACTCAGACATCCATTTATTGGAGTAGGAGTCTTAACATCATAGAATCATAGAATGGCTTGAGTTGGGAGGGACCTCAAAGATCATCTAGTTCCAACCCCCAAAATGAGAAGCAAAGGCACATTTAAATGCTGCCTCTGTCAGTAAAAGTGCTTTTCAGAAGTGCCATCAGTGCAAGCTGATGGGTGTCACTTGTCACTTAGAACCGAATGTCCAAGCATTCGTAATGGCAGAGGTACAAAATCACAGTCTGTAGTCAGTTGACGCTCTGTAGAAACCAGAAGGTGAAAGAAAAGCAGTACTTGTCTTGTCTCAGAAACACCTCCTGAATCTTATGTTGATTTCATGACTTCCTAGGGTGGGCTCACGGCTTTTTTGGGATGTCTGTGCTGGGTAGTGTTGGCAGGTGATGACACCAGAGTCTTGAAATAGAGAAGGAGCGAGAAGTGGAAGGGAAATGCACACTTGGATATTGCATTTTGTCTCAGGTCTTAAAGAAATACCCAACATATTGTCCTTGATGTACGCAAAAACTACGTCAGTTATTTGTGGATGTTAAGAAAATGTGTTAGCTGTCAGGATGGAGCCTGGTCTAGGAGTGGAGAAGAAAGAGTCATCTTTGCAAAATCTTAGCACTGTGAAAATTGACAGTGGAGTGGATGATCTTGTAGGTCTTTTCCAACCTTAGTGATTCTATGATTCTATGATCCCTAGTGTTTTGGAGCACTGAGGACACTTGGGTTGTCTAGCCTGGAGAACAGGAGGCTCAGAGGCAACCTCAGTGCTTCTACAACTTCTTAAAGAGGGGAAGTGCAGGGGGAGGTGTGGGGCTCTTCTCCCTGGGAACCGATGATAGAGCAGGAATGGCATGAAGTTGTGCCAGGGGAGGATCAGAGTGGACATCAGGAGAAATTTCTTTACCATGAATTTGGTTGAACACTGCAAAAGGCTTCTAGAGAGGTGGCCGATGCCCCATGTCTGTCAGTGTTCAAGGAGCATTTGGATAATGCCATCAATATCATGCTTTAACTTTTGGTTAGCCCTGAAGCGATCAGGCAGTTGGACTTTATATTCTTTGTAGGTTCCTTCTAACTGAACTATTCCATTCTGTCACTTCACAACCACAGAAAAGAAAACAATGCTTGACTGTATGGGAAGTTTTGCTTTAAAAGAGCAGAGGCAAAGGGTTTCCAACTTCATTTTGACTGAATTCTTTGGTAAAGCTGAGTAGAGTGGGGGCAGGCAATGAGAGGTTATTGAACACCTGAATATGAGGTCCCTGAAAACTCTTCTGATGTAGCAGCTACTCAGAAACATCTTGAAATTTTGGAAACCATAGACTTGCAGAGTAAAACCTGCTCCCCAGCTCTACCTGTTGGCACAATGTCGTCTTAATGCTGCAATGAATATTTGCAGCACACCAACCTGTAGATGACCTGAGGAATAATTACATCTCCTGTCATGTCCCTCAGCACCCAGACAGCTGACCCCATCCTTTAAAGTAATGGAAACCACTTTCACTGCAGCAGGCTAGCAACTAGAAAACAAAGAAACAGAAGAGAATAGCTCCATCCATCACTTGGCAGTCAGTAGTTCCAGCTGCTTCTAAACCTGCTTTGAAATTTCATTTTTCACCCAGAGCACTACCAAACATTTTCCATTTGGGGATGCTCCAGTCTTTATTATCTTAGGTAGATCATTTCAGAACTCCCTTAAAAGCGCAGCTGCTTTTGAGTTAAAGCTTCACTAAGGACCCAGGGCATCGGAGGCAGCCACCAGTGGTAATTAAAACAGCTGAGCACCTCTAGTCCCAAGAAAAGACAGAAGGAGCAGGGAATGATCAGTACTTTGAAAAAGCCTTCTTTTACAGTAATTTGCCCATACTGAGCTATAAATACAGCCCTTCTCTGCTTCCTTCTCCTTGTAAAGGGCTGTAGGCACTGAAAACCCTTGGCAGATGTCTGGGGTCAGTTAGCTTGGTCGGTGGATATCTGGCTCCCAACCTGAAAACACAGGGTGGACGTAAATGGCGATTTCTGTAGCCAATGCAATTTTCAGGTGGGGAGAGGAAAAATGAGTGAATAACAGAATAAGGTACAGAGTCAGCTGAGGCAGAGAATAGAGTTGGATAAGTTGCACTTAAAGTTAAAACTGACCTTCCCTTGGTAGCGATTCCTTATGATCTCTTTGAGCCACCTCAGGCATTTCTTAGCATGCAGCACTTTCCGCTTCTCCTTCATCCTAAGAAGCCAGCCATTATTTCAGTGGAGCCTCTTAACTAATTAGCGCTCAGCTCTGTGAGGGGAAAGTTGATCAGAGGATGGGGATCAGGCCCACCACTTCGCAGCAGTCTCAACGGTTTCAATTTTGCACGGCTTGCTTTCCCTGCCCAAGACTTTGCATTTTGACATATTGCTTCAATACAGCACATTTTATGGCACCTTTGCTGGGGGGCCAAAGGCTACATTCCTTCTACACATCCTGCATGCAATTTTCATTCTCTTGTCTTCAATGCTTTATAGAATTTTTTCTTTCTCTCTCTCTCTTTTTCTTTCTTTCTTATTTTTTTTTTTCTTCTCTCCTCCAGGATATTGTGGGTTATTACCTCAATCCTTTTTCAGCTGAGGAAGGTTTGAGGTAATGACCTGAAACTTCCTGGAAAAGATCCCAAAAAGCCCCAAATGGAAACCACATGCAACATATTAGGGACCCTCACTGCATAAAGAAACATTAGTTCAAGTAACAAGAACATACATTGATCATGTACCAGCTGGTAAGAGGCATGAATGATCAGCAATGCAGAAGAACTGGGTGGGGGAAGTAGTTGATCTGTTAAGCTATAGCAAGGAAGGTGTAAAATATATATTGTCTTTTAGGAAATAGTTTCCTTAATCACCATCCTTGCAGCTGGGCCTGGGATCTGTCTTTTTGTGGTAGCAAAAACCTGGAAGAGATCCATGGAACCTGCATGATGCCAAATGTTGCCTGTTTATGAACCCATGGAGCCCCAGCGTTGCTTGGTTGATGTTGCGGTATCAGTGAGAAAATGGCCGAGAACTTTTTATTGTTACCACAGGGAGAAAAGAGTTTTCCTCTTCTCTATGTCCAGTTAAAATAATTTCCTTTTTCATCAGTGACAAAAAAATGTGTTGTTTCCCCCTTCGACCCCCAGAAATTCTATAGTTCAGCAGGGAGAGGCAGAGCGGATAATGATAAAATAGCCATTCTGGCCCATCTCCAGGAAGGCATTTCAGCTCTTGATTTCCACTGAAATCAAATGCACTCATGGAAGTGAAGGCAAGATAATACTGAGTGGCTCCGGGCCTTTGGTGTTGCAGAGCCATCTCGTCATCTGGTGGAAATCTTGCTGTGCTCTATCATGAGATCATGACTTGTTCCTTTGTGGAGTATTGTTTCATTTAACCCAGATGATGCAGTTCAGCCCAGGGCCCAGCAGTATCCGTTCTTCCAGAATGATGACAAAATCCTACCACGAAAAGGTGCAAATTATTAGGAGACCTGGAGCAGTACGGGCAACTCGGGTGCACCACACTTGAGTAGGAATGTGAGCTATGATGACTCATCTACTGTTCTCCAAATGGTTCTGATCCAGAGCCCTCTAATATCCCAAACCAAGGCAGAGAAGAAGACACTAGAAAACCAGTCTGCCTGATAACTCAGCAAGAGGAATCTTATGGTGAAGAAAAGAACCTTCATATTTAACCTTCCCTTCCAACAGAGCCACGTGTCACATTAGATAGTATAAGTTAAAGAGAGCTGAACGAAGACTTTTGAAATGTGAAGTCCAGACCACTGCCAACTCTCATCACTTCATTGTGCACATAGAATCATTTGAGTTGGAAGGGACCCTCAAAGGCCATCTAGTCCAACTTCCCTGCAGCAAACACCTATAGCTTGAGCAGGTTGCTCAGAGTCTGGTCCATCATGATGTTTATTCCTTTTCTTAAAGCCCTACTTGCAGAAGCTGAATATCTGTGCCTTCATTTCTCACTCTTTTGGGAAAGAAAAAATAATTAAAAAAAAAAAAAGGAAGAAAAAAAAGAGTCTATTTTAGCCCTTATGCATGTTGAAAATGCTAGAATACGTCTTATGTACGCCTAATTGTGCCAAAATCAAGTAGTCAAAAGAAAAGAATCCAGAATACATTAATTCTCATGATTTCTAATCCAACCTCAGAATTTATGAGCCTACTGCTTCATGATTCATCATTTCTGCATGATTGGCAGTGATGTGGTGGAATATAAGAAGCAGTTGAAAGGAAAAAAGGGGAAAGGCTATAGATGTTTGCCCTGGATCTCCATGGTGGCATGGGATGGGCAATTACTTACAGTGAGTCTTCTGCACCTCAGTATACTATTCAAAATAGCCTTGCCTTTCCCTCTTGCCTGTCAAAGGTAGGAAGGCCAAAAAGAATTTGAAGACATTTTCTGGAGAATTTGGAATCGAGATATTATTCCACTTTAATATTTACTCTGTGATTCCCATCGCTTTTCATGTGCCCTACAGAAGTTTTGCAACAGCTCCTTGGCCCAGTCATTAAGAAGCACAAAAGCAGTGGAAGATAGAAGGCAGCCTCATTTTCGTTTGCACAGGTTTCTTAAGAGAAGGAGGTTGCCATCTGGGTGGAAATCTGACAGAACATCACAGGAGGGGTTGGGTCCATCAGCCAAGCTGAACAACTGTGTGGAAACTAAAAGAAAACTGAACCAGCCCACTGGAATAATTTATTGTGCCTGGCTTGGGGAGATAATCACAAAAAAGTTCCGTTCTTTTATCTGGTGTTGCAGCATAAGGTCTCATGTTAAATACATCCAAAGCTCCATTTTCAGGCTGTGGTGAGAGCTTCACCTGGAATGTTTTGCAGGAGTCATCTAGGAGGAGAAATGGCACGTGGTAACTCTGTGACTCAATGTGATGTCTAAGGCTTCAGCCCATCCTCTCACCATGTCATAGATCATAGAATTGCTCAGGTTGGAAAAGACCTTTAAGATCATCAAGTTCAACCACAACCTAACCTTACTATCCCAACTCTAACAACCCTCTGCTAAATCATGTCCCTGAGCACCACATCCAAACGGATTTTAAACACATCCAGGGATGGTGACTCAACCACCTCCCTGGGCAGCCCATTCCAGTGCTTAACAACCCTTTCTGTAAAGAAGTTCTTCCTGATATCCAACCTTAACTTACCCTGGCTCAACTTAAGGCCATTTCCCCTTGTCCTGTCACCTGTCACCAGTGAGAAGAGACCAACCCCACTCTCGCTGTAAGCACCTTTCTGATATTGGAAGAGGCAAGCCAGGATGCCATTGGCCTTCTTGGCCACCTGGGCACACTGCTGGCTCATATTCAGCCAACTGTCCATCAGTACACCAAGGTCCCTTTCCATCAGGCAGCTTTCAGCCACTCCTCCCCAAGCCTGTAGGGCTGCCTGGGGTTGCTGTGACAAAAATGCAGGACCCAACACTTGGCCCTACTGAAACTCATACAGTTTACCTTGGCCCATTGATCCCGTCTATCCAGGTCCTTCTGTAGTGCCTTTCTTCCCTCAGGCAGATCAACACTCCCTCCCAACTTGGTGTCATCTGCAAACTTACTGAAGGTGCACTCGATCCCCTCATCAAGATCATCAATAAAGATGTTAAATAGAAGTGGCCCCAGTGCTGAGCCCTGGGGGACACCGCTTCTGACTGGCTGCCAACTGGATTTAACTCCATTGGCCACATGTCCTACTGGTGAAGTCCTGTTAATCATCCTGTGCTAGGTCTAGATTGAGAATGTTTTGATTAGAAGCATTTTTGGCTGTTTGTTGCCCTGGGGTGGCCATGTTGGGTGAAAGTCACCCAACCAAAGCACTGTCCTGACATACTGCCACTGCAACTGGGAGAGGGGACGTATCTGAACTTTTCACCTCCTCTCTTACTACTGCAGTGTGTTTCATCGGGCTTATGAGTTTTTTTCATTACTTAGGTCCTTCTGGAATCTGAATCCCCACAAAACAAACAAACAAACAAAAAAAAACCCCAAAACCAAATGTCAAGCCATTTGGTTTCCAGATCTCCTCTACCTCAAAACATCCTGCCAGCCCATGACCCAACCCATAACCTCCTTGTCTTTTCAAGGCTACAGCAGCATCTGACTTCTCATTTCTCATCCAGGTGACCATCAGAAACAGTATAATCTATTGCCTGCTCTATTGTTTGCCACTTTAGAAAACGATTTGGCTTTGCCCATCTATATTGCTCCTCAAGTAGTTGGCAGCTGCTCTTAGATTCCTTCTGAACTAGCTCCCTCAAACTGTCCTTGTAGCTCTCGCACTCCAGATCTCTGACCATCTTGGTAGCTTCACAGAGTTTTGTGCTTCTGGTTTTAAATGTAAGCTGGAAGGAAGGTGGGCCAAGATACTTATAATTGAGGCAGTGCAAGGAAATCAGAAAGTCTTCCATTGAAGGAGTTCTAGCACAGCTTTGGGGCTTCAAGGAGTTTGCACGTCTCTGAAAAGATGCTGGTAAGTGCAAGAGTGGATTTACTGAGTAGGCTGGGAAAATCCACCGTCCTTTCCCTTTTAGCACTGCCCTATCCATCACACACGCAATGCTACAAGATGAGGAGCCAGACCATTGACCTTCTTCATGTTACAGCTCCCTACAGCCCTGGAGCACTTGAATTTAGAGGTCTCTGGGACTGTTCCTTGGCAGTGGAGCATAACATACAGCGTGCAGTTAGTTCTGCCTTTCCATTACAAACCTCCTTTGAGTTGCATGTGACTTTGTCACACTTCAGCAATTCAGCTTGACATTTTCTACGCCTAGGGCTGATTTCTTGGTGTGAAGCTTTCACAAAACTCATTCTTCAGCCTCTGAACAATAAGTGTCTTTGCCAACATCTCTTTTTTTTCTTTATTCTTTTTACTTTAAACTCTTTTTTAATTCTCAGGGCAGATTCTCAGCTGGTGTCTACAATTCACAACCACTACGTACCTACCTAGTTGCTGCTGCTATGTAGGCAAATTGCAAACTGTGCAGAAAGCATTATGCTTTCATGGCATTGTTAATTCTAATTTAGGCATGAGTCGTTTTTTTCTTTCATGAGTCAGGGCTTGCCTGGGCCCTTGCAAAGACCTCAGGTTCATACTGTGTGATGCAAAACCTGAGAGCTGGGCAGCATTGTGTGGTAGAGTCTGACCCAGGTGTGGCACTAATAGTGCCAAGATAATGCCGACACTTCCATGTTTCTGCATGATGCTCCAGGTCTCAGAGCTGATGGGGTGTCTCATTTCAATGACTTTTCCACAAGTGCTCCTTTATTTTTTGTGCTTTCCTCACAAATTTCATCTTGCTTTTTCTCCCAGAAATTGAGGTGTAACACCTTTACCAAGAACTGGATTCCCAGCCCAGGTTGTGTGGATTCTCAGACACCAGAGGGAACTGCACCCAGATCCTTACCATCAGCCAAATCCAGACTTTACCTTGCATGTGTCTCCCCATGGGCTTGCACGTGGATGACAGGAGGGTCCCAATGATTGTATGCTTGTTAACTTTTGACTTTGCCTTTTCCAAGTAGTATTTTCTTTTCTTTTGTTCACCCCATCAACTCAAACAAGATATTTCTGCTCCGGTTCATCCTGCCTAAGAGATATTCATCTTCACTGCAAAGAGCCATGTGTCATCTGTTAGAAATAATCTTGTCTAGGTGTGCACAGGACTTGAAAAATGTGCTAATACTAAGCAGATTCTCCTATTAAAATACACATCCCCCATGCAAGGTCAAACAGTTCAGTTTGCACGTTCCAGGAATGACAAATAAAGGCATGATGACCAGGCCTGGTAAAGAATTAGCTGCAGTCAATAAGTTTAGAAGGCAGTCATGGGGTCAGGGCTGTAGTGTGTTAATTACCCGTGTGGGGTAGTCCTTCTTTCTGAGAGGTTACTCTATCAGTGTGATGTACATCATAGAGCTGTAAACCTGAAAAGAAATCAGGTTTCCACTGCCTATGGTGGCTTCTCCAGTGGCATAAGAAATAACTGTATTTACTGTCACTTCTGAAGTAATACATTAAAGATTTGCATGATTTGAGTGCTGATGGTGTGGCCTGAGGGCTGGGTTCATTCACTTCATTCACAACACAGTCCCAGTAGGGTCTGGAGAGCTGTAAAGAGGAAATCTGTCTATTTCTGGGGTAACACTGGGAGTAAATCATCAATTAGGCAGAGATGGAGGGATCTCAGCTAAGTTTCCTTACTGAGGAACTTAGTTCTTTGATCCAAGTCACTGCTAAGGGCAGTTCCCTTTGTGAACCCAATTCTAAGTGCCTTGCAGGAATCACAGAGTCACTGAGGTTGGAAAATACCACTACGATCCCCAGTTCCAACCCCAACCCATCCCCACCGTGCCCACTGACCATGTCCCTCCATCACTCCATGACACAAAGGAAAAAATGAAACCTTTTCATGTGCAGCTTGTACCCATTGCTTCTTCTTCTCTCCATCTGGCTGCTTGTGAACAGAGAGCCTCCAAACTCTCTGTAGCCACCCTTTAAGTACTGGAATATGGTAATGAGGCCCCTCCTAGGTCTTCTCCAGGATAAAAAGACATAAAACCTTAAGTATTTCATTGAATCGTAGAATTGTCTGAGTTGGAAGGGACCCTTAGAGATCATCTGGTCCAACTCCCCTGCAATAAACAGGGACACCTACAGCTCGATGAGGGACTCAAAGCCCCATCCAGCCTGACCTTGAATGTCTCCAGGGATGGGGCATCCACCACCTCTTGGGGCAACCTGTGCCAGTGCTTCACTACTGTTACTGCAAAAAATATATATCCAATCTACCTCTCCTCTCTTTTAGTCTGAAACCCTTTCCCCTTATCGTATCACAACAGGAGCCTTCCTCATAGATAAGGTTCTCCAGGCCTTTGAACATCTTTGTGGCCCTCCTTTGGAGTCTCTGTTTTTGTCCACATCTTATTGGAATTGTGGGGACCAGAACTGGACAGAGGACTCCATGTGTGGCACAGGGCTCATCTCAGTGCCTGTTTCCCAGATATCCTTTGCAGCTAACTAGGACTCTGGAACTGCCTCCTATTCTGTAGTGGTTTTGGAGATTTCTGGATGCAGGCATCTGTCCATATGAGTCCTGCTCATGTAGGAGATGTTCTGTCATCGAGATTCATAGAGCCTCTCTTCAGCCCATCACAAATAGAAACTTCCAAGGCGGTCAATCTACACTTCCTCCTCTTTGCCCATGTGTTTCTCCCAGAGGAATCCACCTGTCATCCAATACATAAAAGCCATCAGGGAGAAGGTATAAATATCTCAGAGCTGAAAATCTAAGGCTTGCCCATTTCTCCCTCCTTTCTCTCTTTCCATGCTTAAGCAACATTCAAGAGCAATGCTGAAGCAAGCAAACAATATTTTCCTTTCATCTCCCTGAGCTATGAGCCAAGAATTGAGCCATTCTCCTCTGTTTGCTGCTACCCAAGATTGGTGACTATACAAACGTGTCTCTGTCCTCATGAAGAGGGCTTGGGCACCTGGCCCTGCTGCTGGCAGCATCACACAAGCCTGCATTGTATCTGACTGGTACTGCGGCTCGGTGCTGCCCAGATAAAAGCCATCCAAAGGATCTGCTCTGCCTCCAGGACCAGACATGCCTGGAAAGTCATGCCAAGATTTCAGTGGAAGTGGAGGAGGTTGGTGCATTTACTGATTTTATTTAGAAAGTGGTTGCTGTGCTGTATTCAGAGTATATCCTGTTTTTTATCCTTCGTGGTGCAATTCTACAGGTACTTCAATATTAAAACCTTTCCAAACTACAAATGGCATAAGTATAGCAGGGTGTGCAGGGACAGATGCTTATCCTCCACCAGCTTCACACAAAACACAGTGAAGTTATTCAGATCAGAGTCTGAAAAGGCACCCAGAGCTCCCTTAGCATTCTCTTTGAGTCACAGAATGGCTCAGGTTGGAGGGGACCTTAAAGATCATTTAGACCCAACCCCCTGCCATGGGTTGGCTCCTCCCCACCAGACCAGGCTGCCCAGGGCCCCATCCAATCTGGCCTTGAGCACCTCCAGGGATAGGACATCCACAGTCTCTCTGAGCAACCTGTTCCAGCACCTCACAACCGTTCGAGTAAAAAATTTCTGCCTACCATCTAACCTAAATCTCTCCTTTTATTAAAGCCATTCCCCCTTGTTGTGTCACTGTCAGACCATGTAAGAATTTGGTCCCCCTCCCGCTTGTAAGCTCCCCTCAGGTTCTGGAAGTCCACAAGCAGGTCTCCCCAGAGTCTTCTCTTCTCCAAGCTTTGGTCTTCCCACACTCTTCAAGTGATGCAGAGATTGATGGGTGAGGGTTTTGGTGTGTTGCCTGTGGCCGTTGCATGTACAGGAGACATTAGAGGGTGGCAAAGCACAGTGAATACCTCCAGATCTGGGAGGTACAAGTGCCTTGGTAGACCACCAGTCAGAAGTAATTAACAGCCCCAGATCTGAAGTGCATGGGTGGTAAAATGACAAGGTTCTGTTTTAGCTACTTCTGTCAACTTTGATTCCATTCCCCTTCTCATAACATCTATTTTAGTCCCTTATTCAGACATCGTTCTTTTAGTGGGGCTCTCAAGAAGGCTCCCTCCTCTTCTTGTCATACCAGACACTGGTATGCCACCCACCAGATCAAGCTGCCCAGGGCCCCACCCATGGCTTTGTGTACGTCCAAGGATGAGGCATCCACAATTTCTTCGGGCAGCCTGTGCCTGGGCCTCACCACCCTGAGTTGATAACTCAAGTACATGCCCCAGAGGTTGTCATACTCAAAGAATGGCAACAGATAATTATTTGGGGAAAGCAAGGTGCTAAAAGTGCCGTCAAATTTTCTTCCTCAGCCATAAATCCTCTCTGGAAAAGAAACAAACAAATAAAATCACACACACAAAAAAATATTTTGGGATTTCTACCAAAAGATCACCTCTAGGCATGGTTAGGAACATAGTTTAGTGGGCATGGTGGCGATGGGTTGATGGTTGGATTGGATGATGTTAGTGGTCTTTTCCAACCACAACAATTCTATGAGTCATGATCATGAGAAATGCATTTTGTCACTTTGTAAATCATATTAACATATTGCCTTGATCTTTTCCCCTACCTATGTCTGCATATTCAGAAATCAGGAATCTACAAGAGATTGCAGCCGTCATCTAATTCATTGTATTGTTAGTGCAGAGGTAAAGCAGCAATTCCTGCACTGACCCTACAACTAGGTCTCTAGCTAAGATCTTATTTTTAGAATGGCATTCAATCTTGATTTAGGGACTTGATGTGATGGAGGACTCATCACATCTATGGATAAACAGTCCAGAGGGTACTTTATGCTTCTCATGAAAAAGGAAACGTGCCTTTACACGTCAGCCTTCTGCAGTCATCTGGTCTCTGCTTCCAGTTGGTGATATTCCTGATGGCTGTGCAACTTCCCTTGAAATCTACAGAGGACTAGATGTGCTGCTTGCAGGTTCTGGTGTTTCACGTCCGTGTAGAAAAAGTACATGGATGAATATGGGATTTGGGGTCCTTATTTAAATGACACCTACTTAAGCCTGAGTGAAAACAAGAATTGGACCCCAAATATGCAACCCTTTGTCTACTGGACAAGTGGGAGCTATGAGGTGTTCCAGCGGGGCAGACTGAGTGAGGGCACTTTTGGAAACAGTTTACCTGCAGGAGGATGAGTGGTCAGAGCAGGCTGCAAACCTGCAGTGGAGAATACCAAAGCACCAATCTTTTAATTTTAAATAAACTTGAGCCTCGCAGTGCTGTTGTTTTATTGCCCCCATGCATGGCTGATGGGCACAGAAAGGGACATTCCTACCCTTCCATCCCTGTTAGGTTGGGCAAGTGGTGGGAACGTGTTGGACTGAATGATCCTCATGGGTCCCTTCTAACTAGGGATATTCTACAGTTCTATGGTTTTCTGCTAGGAGTTGTGTCATCATTCTTCATGCACCTGGGCTTTAACTCTGGCCACTAGGCTGCAAAGCAGGCACCAAGTAGATGCCTTTGGAGGTGATGCTCTCAGAGCTTGCAACACCCTGACCTAAATCCCAGTTTGTCCTCATGAATCACATCCATGTGGTTAGGTCTTGCTGATAAGCACTTGGGACACATGCAACCTTTTAAAAACACTCTAATTAGTAGAAAGAAAAAATAAACACCGTCACTTAAACATAAATATCACAATGAAATTAGCAGGGAGAGCTGAGCTGAGAGAACATGCTGTCAAACTTAAATCCCTGCATCCAGCAAGAGCCCTGAATCTACAGAGGAATGGGAAAAATTCTGTGTGCTGAGTTTGATGGGGTTTGGTTATGAGGAGGTGGGCAAATGTGCACTTGTATCTCCAAGTGCAGGTGGTGAGGAAAAGTAAACAACAGCAAAAGGACATAGGCAGCGTGATTGCTGCGCACAAATCCCCTCTCCCATCCCCTTTGGCCTTTGGTGCTTCTCCCTCAGGGCTGGGGATCCAGGTTCTGGGCTCTTCCCTGAAACCTAAACCTGCTCCCCAAGAGTCTCATTGTGTGCAGGCACTTTCTGCTTGAGGTGGCTTTGGCCGGACAACTGACACAAGCAAGTGTAGCATTCTTGATACAAAATGGATTGCTGCTTTCCTAACATCTCACCCTAATATGCAACCAAGTGCATTCATCCCCTCCATGCTACCATTTGTTATCATAGAATCATTAGGGTTGGAAATGACTTCTAAGGTCATCTAATCCAACTGGCCACCTACCACCAATACTGCCCACTACTGTCTCTCATGCCACATCTCCACGGTTCTTGAACACCTCCAGGGACAGTGACTCCACCACCTCCCTGGGCAGCCCATTCCAGCATCTGACCATTCTTTCAGAGAATAAATTTTTCCTAATATCCAACCTGAACTTCCCCTGGTGCAACTTAATACCATTATGACCAAAATTCCCCCATCAGTGCAGCTCCATGTGCACAGCCTAATGGAAGCCAACTAATGTTGCTCTGGCTAGTTAAGTTTAGAATCCGGAGCAGATGATTTGGACAAAAGAGAATCTGAGATTTAGAGGCAGGCATTTCGTGTTGTGAACGGGAGAGCTGCTCCCCTCTTCCACCTGAAGGTGGATAGCCTTAGGTGCTCAGCCATGGGATGATCGAGCTGTAAATGTCCCTGCTCATTGCAGGGGAGTTGGACTGGATAACATTTAAAGGTCCTTTCCAACTCAAACGAGTCTTTGATTCTATTGTATGACTTCAAAACACCACTTCATAGAATCATAGAATCATTACGGTTGAAAAAGACCACTGAGATCATCAAGTCCAACTTTCAACCCATCACCACCACCACCTCCTCCATCTGTGCTTAGAGATACTCTCCCTCAAGGTCTACCCATGCATGGCATCCTGCTATCCCTTCATTTGCACACGGGGACAGGAATCTACATAAGCAGAGCCTCACAGTGCTGTTGAGCTTCATCAGATGAAGCAGACTCTGTGAAAGAAAAGCTTCTGCACAGCACTGCCACAAATGGGTCAAACATCCAAGGGCGGAAATACAAACGCCTTCCATAAAAACAAGAAACAAGAGAGAAATCATTCCTGCTTCAGAGAGGTTTCCCCCCTGCTCGGGGACATGGGCAGTAAATGGTTTCTGACACTTTCTGCAAAACGAGGCATTACGCCTCCTCTGTCAGGTCTCACCTGTTGTTATTTCTAATGTTTCCTCTTCTCCAGCCTTTGCGGCGAGGTAATATAGTTGCTTTCATTCAAGAACCAGACGACTTGCCCCATCTTGCAACCAGGACTTTGTCATAAATGAGCAAACATCTGTTAAATTGAGCTGTACTCCATGAGAGGGTGATTTTTTTTTTTTCCTTTTAAATGAAAGAAAATATATATATATAAAACCCACAAAAGAAAACCAAGTGGCTTTCTCGTGTGTCTGAAACAGAAGGGGGAGAAATGCTCAACTGATCTGTTCTTCTCCTGGCTCATTCTTTCCTCCATGAGAAACATCTTCATTTCAGTTCAGCTCTTTATAAAGCAGACAGTAAGAGCTGGTTGAAAGAGCTGATTTTTCAGGACAGCTCAATGAGTGCTAATTGCCCTGAGATGTAATATTCTTCTGGTGGTTTGGGGTTTTTCAGCCACAAAATCCCCAAAGCTCTTGGTCAGGTTCTCAATTGGTGAAACTCAATCTAGCCCCAAGGACTACAGCACGAGTAGTTTGCACCAGCTGAAAAATGCTCACTCCTGGATGCTTAAAAAGAGCAATTCTGAATCAGAAATCTATATGCATGTGTATATATGTATATTCATATGTATATATATGTATAAATTAACTCTATGTAATCTATTCCCCCGATTTCAATGGCAATCTGTTAGTGTGAACTTGCTTTCTTCTGCTTTACTGCTATTCCTACAAAGTTGCTTTGTGTTATCCATAGATGAACCTCTACTGCTTTGTGTTTTCCATAGGTGAATCTCTACCAGGTCTTCTCTGGTTTCCCAGTGCTGCACTGAGCAGTGGCATTGCAATTTAGCAAACATTCTGTGCTACAGTAAACTTTGCAAAAACTCTGTCATACAAAATAATAATAATAATAATAATAATAATAATAATAATAGAAATTCTCATTACATCTTGCCAGAATCTGAAGTCATCTATCTCTGACTTGTTAGGATGAGAGGGAATGGCCCCAAGTTGCACCAGGGGAGGTTCAGGTTGGATATGAGGAACAATTTCTTCTCAGAAGGAGTGGTAACACATTGGCACAGGCTGCCCAGGGAGATGATGGAGTCACCATCCCTGGTGGTGTTGAAGGAACATGGAGATGTGGCACTGCTGGACATGGCCTGTTGGGCAATATTGGTGATAGGTGGCCAGTTGGACTAGATGATCTCAGAGGTCTTTTCCAACCTTAATGATTCTATGTTTCTATGATTTATGTTCAAGAAATGTAAAAGATACTGTTTTAATCTCACCTAAAGGAAAGGGGGAGGCAGGGAGACCCTTTGCTGACCTTGACCCCATTTCTTGGCCAAGTCTGCTTTCATTCTGCAGACAAAAAGTCCCAGTGTCCTGAGGGGCAGTTGGACTCAGCCAGACCCTGGGCTCTGCCGAGGATATTACCTTAACCTTAACAAATGCTGACGTAAACCATTTGCTGAGCGTTACGCTGTTCCTTTTCCCTGAAGGAGTACGGAGGATATCTGACGTGCAGCCTTATTTCTTGTGTTCAGTCAGGAACAGATCTGAAGGCAGCTAATAAACTTATCTGCATCAGATTAAATTGCCAATCCTGCCCTCCTTCTCCCTGCCCTTCCTCCCTCCCCAGATCACTTACACACATCAAGCCAAATAAAGATAAATGCACGACAGAGCTCATTCGAGTGATTGAAAATCAAGATGGAGCAGCATATTTTTCATCAGTGCTATCCCAGGAAATAAAGATAAATTCCCCCACTTCATAGTTTAACATAGCTTATCATAATCACCGGTAATAGCAACCAAATGGTTTTCATTTGTTACATTTTAAAGGGGTCTGGGGGAACAGTTTCCTGATTGTAGGCTCATCGAGGCTAATTTTAAGCTGGTGTCAGGGGTCACTTCCACTTTATGTTGCATTTCTGATGAGCGGTTTCTTCTGGAATACCTGGCTTGGCTAAATGACTGCAAGGAGCAGGCGGGCTGTGGAAAGCAAAGTGGTGGTGATTGATTGGGAGTTTGCCTGTTTGGTTTCTGAAGGAAAAATAAAAATACCCCAAAAGGAGGAACAGCTTTTATATCTGTAGAGTCAACTGTAGTCTGGTAAGGTGGGGGAAAAGGGTGGAAAAAGGATGGGCATATGTGTTGATTTAGGAGATGTTTTATCAAGGGAGTTGGGGCATGCCAAGCAGTGACCATGGGGTCATAGCCATCTTGGCTCTCATAGAATCATAAAATGGCCTAGGTTGGATGGGACCTTAAAGTTCACCCTGCTCCAGCCCCCTGCCGTGGGCTGGCTGCCCCCCACCAGCTCAGGCTACCCAGGGCCCCATCCAACCTGGCCTTGAGCCTCTTCAGGGATGAGGCACCCACAGCTCTCTGTGCAGCAGTGCTAGGGCCTCACCACTCTCTGGGCAAAGAATTTCTCCCTAACATCCAACCTAAATTTCCCCATCCTGAAGTCTCATTACTGCCTTTACTACAGCAAGAAGTTCTGGGCAAATAAAAAGTTATATGGTGATTGTATCATCAGTGTTGTTGTCTATATTGGAAACAGAGGGTCAGCAAGATCTGAGTGTATGCTGGGATTCACCACTGGAACCTGGGTTCAGGATGGCTCTTTAAAAGTGTTTTCCTTAGAGATACAGAGAACTTCCCACGTTCTGTCCCTGTCTTTTAAATTAACTAGTATCTCTTACCAAACCACATCAAACTCCATGGAGGTTTGGTTCTCTTTTCTTTGAAACACAAATGTGCAGTGAGAGAGCATCCTCCAGTACAGTTAGACAGAGGCTTAGGCCGAATCTGAGCAATTCCCAAGGATCTATTAGTGCTACAACTCTGTATCCCTTCCCCTCTTCCCCAGATCCCTGAGTGTCCAGATCATAGAATCATTGGAGTTGGAAGGGATCCTTAAAGACCATCTGGTCCAATTCCCCTCCAATGAAGAGGGACACTCACAGCTCACTTGGGTGCTCAGAGCCCTGTCCAGCCTGACCTTGAATTTCTTCAGGGGTGGGGAGACAGGTGGGCTGCTGATCAGTGGAATAAGTTGTTGAAACAGAAAGCTTAATTACTCCAAGTCATTTGCACCTGTAGAACACTGGTTTATGGTCCAGTAAGATCTGACTCCTTGTTAACCGACCAGCAATATCGTCACACCAAGGGAAACCTTATTTTCTCATCCAAAAATGATGACTCTCCCATAGGAAGCTCAAGGGATAATTAACTGTTTGCAAACTCTTCAAGTAGGTGGGGGGGAGAAGGCCACAGAGATGGTAATCAAGCCATGAAGAAACCAACATCCAGGTCTCACAAGTAGATGAACAGAGTACATCAGAATGGGGAGGAACATGAATGACCACCCCTGAAAATAACTGTGTTACATCTCAGACTTAAAAGCCTGCAAGTTCAGGAGAGTAAAGAGGTCTGTGGCTGTTGTTTTCTTTTTCTGCATGTGTGTGGTTTGTTTATTTCAGAAATCTTCATTTTCTCCGCCTCTTCAGAGATAGTCTTCTCATTAGGGTTTGTGGGACTTTTGCTGTTGACTGTAAGGGAAACACTTTTGAACTGGTAATCCTACAAGCTGGCAAATGGTTTGCTCATTAGTTCTTTTGTTTCCGCCTTGTTCTGCAAACACAGCTCTGATTTTTTCAACAATAAAAGCATCAGAGGAGAGGAGGTTAAAGTTGGGGAATAGGCTGGCCTGCCAAGCTCCAACCCATAAATTTTGGTAGTTTCTAATATAATCATAATAGCAATAAAAAGGGGCTTTGGAGCAGAATGCCTCTTGATCGTAACAACATCTGGTGTGTTTGTGTCCTGGTGGTGGATTGGTAGCAATTTCCCATATGGAACGAGAGAGGTCATGGCTGGCCATGGGAGGGGTGCTCTTTCCTAAGGTCTGAGCAGAGAAAGTTGAAAGGTAATGTCATCTGGTGATAAGCTGCCAGTGCCTTACCCTCTAGCAAAATGCACACGATACAAATGGAGGGAGAGAGGAGAATAATTAAATCTCAGGAATGCAGCTGGAGGGTGATGGAGGAAGCCAAGTGACTTAAAGAAAAATTAAGCTTGAAACCTTGTTTTGTCAAGATCCGTGTTTTGAAGGTGTTGGAACTCTGGATAATGAGAGGGAATGTAACACATTTCATGTTTTCCAGCTCAATGGATCAAGGAAGGCAAGTTAGAGAGGTGAGCTGGGCTCCTGGTCACCCATATGCACAGGGATTCTGCATTTCCATGAAGATGAGAAAATGTGAGAGGGATGGAGATGTGCAGCGGTCAATAAATAGTTGAGGATGGAGACACCTCTGGATCCTCCTGGTCCAGTGTTGCCCCAGTAGGGATACATCCAGAGCATGGTGCCCAGCCCCACATCCACGTGGCTTTTAGAGCTCCCCAACCCTGCTCTGGTCCTTGTGCCAGCACTTCATGAAAATTCCTGGGCAAAAGCATCCCTACACACGTAGGGCAGGAAAAACAGAGGTTTGATACTGCACTGAAATGGATTAGGAATACATGTGGTGATGAGGAAAGGTAGGAAAGAAAGCTTAGTGTGGGAGCGTCTTTACCTGATGCAGCAGTTCAGGATTAACTGTTTTTGTCTCCTGGAATTTCACCAGGACATTTGAGGCACTGAAAGTCAACAAAGAAAAGGGACGCAGGCTCTGTACAGCCTCAAAGAACAAGACCTCAGCTTTGGGTCTGCTCCAAAAGGCAGCACTGCAGTCCTCACTGGCAGTCATATGTATTCAAGGGAAAATATTCCCTGTTGAAACCCTACTGGGGGTAAATGCCAAATCTACAGAGGCATTTCTGTGCCTAACTTATTTGAATATTAAGCACTGAAACTGGAACTGTGCCTCAACATCCTTAAATCTGGGCCCTGCTGACTCTGGCAGAGAAGTGAAAGGTTTGTGGTGGAGCTAACAAGCTTGGCAGAGATCAGCAACCTCACTGTACCTCTGAGTGTCTTGTGGGCATTGTCTTGTGTTGTCAGTCTTGTTTCCATTTTCCCTGTCTGCCTCAGAGCTGAAGTGATACAACTCTCTACAACCAGCTGAAAGGAGATGGAAGCAGGGTGAGGACTCACCTCTTCTCCTAGGTAACAGTGATAGGATGAGAGGTGATGGCCTCAAGTTGCACCAGAGGAGGTTCAGGTTGGATATTCAGAAAAATTTCTTCTGGGAAAGGGTGGTCATGCATTGGCATGGGCTGCCCAGGTTGGTGGTGGGTTCACCATTGTTGGATCTGTTCAAGAACTGTGGAGATGCGGAACTTGGGGGCACAGTGGTCATGGTGGGGATGGGTCAGTGTTTGGACTTAATGAGCTTAAAGGTCTTTTCCAGTCTTAATGATTCTATGATTCTATGATAAACACAGAATAGATCTCCAGATAAGTATGGGTGGAGCAGTTTGGTGCTGATGGAGGAGACTATGGTAGACTGCTCTTCCATCTTTCTCTTTCTTTTACAATATGATGTGGTCCATATGCTCTAATGCCTACTTAAAGCCAGAACTTGGTTTTATTATAGCATTACAGAATGGCTGAGGCTGGAGGCACCTCTGGGTCCATCTGGTTCAACCCTACTCCAGCAGGAACATACAAAGCATGGTGCCCAGCACCACGTCCAGGTAGCTTCTGAAGGCCCCCAAGGAGAAGATCCCATGTCTCTGGTCCCATGCCAGCCCTCTGGCACCTCACGGCACGGACGTATTGCCAATAATCTGAGGATGTCTCCTGGGCTCCAGGCTGTGCCTGGGCCTCTGGGCCTGGTCTTGGGCCCCACCGGGAGATAAAGAGCCTTTTTCCAACCTTTCCCATCACAGATATGTTGTCCTTAGGCTAAATTCTCAGCTGAGGAAAGCTGACAGTACCTCAACCTCAAAAAGGCTGTGATGCTGCACACTGAAGGGTTGTGATCGTTGCTGGCTGAAATCACATGCAGACCTGGCAAAGTTACAATGAGATAAAGCTAATGCAAACAAAGAACTAAATGGAGATATCTGAAATAAAATAAAAATAAAGCTATGTGAGAAATAGTAGTTATGCTATATATTACCCAGAGAGATGTCCCATCCTTGGAGACATTCCAGGTCAGGATGGATGGGGCTCTGAGCACCTGATGGAGCTGTAGGTGTCCCTGTTCATTGCAGGGGAATTGGACCAGATGACCTCTAATTGTTCTTTCCAACTCTAACTTGTTTTTTTTTTCTTTGTTGTATTCAATGAGCCTTGTTGTTTTGTCCACCAAAATGCCCAAGAGGTAACCACCAGCCACTAAGCTTCTGCAGTCAAAACTTGTCGCAACCAAGCAGCAGATGCATGCTCAACTAACTCCATGCATGTTCTCATCCAATGAAAAATATCAGCTGACACCCTGGGAGACAGGTAGGACCAGCATTTTACATTGAAAAATGAGAACAAATACATGAGCAAGGAGAAATGACCAAAGTGTGTCAGCGAAGGAGAGCTGGCTGATCGGCTGTTTGCCTACAACACAACACTTCAGCTCAATTTCTTCAACACAAGAGAGACAAAATACCACATTTTTCATCTATCTTTCCATGGTGTGGCTAAAGATGTGTCCCTCTTCTGCAGACAAGGAGCTAAGTGGGCCCTGAGCAGCATTGCTAGCTGAGAAAGAATGTGCCTGCAAGAGCAACCTGCTATTGTTATTATTCACATAGCTCGAAAATGCCAAAAGAAAGCATGGTGTAATGTGTGGAGCCAACAGTGATTTCTACAACTGGCCAGGCTCCACTCTAAGGGAAGTGACTTATTACCTCTGCAGCCCCGACGGAGCACATGCACTGAAATTACAGTGACAATCCCAACCTGCATGCACACATGCTGAGTATTGCATCAGAGGGATTTTGCTTCGGTGTGCAAAGAGGCACAGGTTGGTGGAGCTGGAAAGGAGAAGTGAGTCTGCGGATTAATGGGTGGGGAGATTTTGTTTGGAAGAAAAGCAATGGAAGGAATGTTGGGGCATCTGTTCGGTGAGATGTTTTGCCAAGAAGAGGGCGGATGGGTCCCAGACCCATGAGAATGGCTGTGCCTTGGCAGGGGCTGAGCAAGCTTTGATCCTGGCTCGTAAGATAGACTCAGGGCCTGTAGGAAGAATGAGTGGTTTACCAGAAACGGGCTGGCTCCTACTCTTGGTGTTAATCTGAAGGAATGCATTTCGTCACTGGGCACTGTTGCCCAGACTCATACACCCATTCCTAAATGAGACAACAGTCTACTGATTTCAGTAGGGAAATGTATCCATTGTTTTGGAGGGCAATGGAGAAGATTCTTTCTGTCTGCTTCCAAAGGTGCTGGTTTAAATCAAAGGTTGTTTAGTTGTGACCTTAAGCAGAGTGCAGCACAGACTCTTTTCTGTTTTAAGGGCATCTGGAAGACCATGCAGGGATGTGCTATGTCCATCTCCAGGAGGGAAGCTCACGCTTCCTTAACACCACAACCATGGTGATAAGCACCATAAAAAGTCGGAATTTTAATGGGGTCAGGTGAAGAAACTTCATTTACCAGCCTTCTGGGGTCAGACATGCCATCACTACCAGCCATTGGAGGGTCAACCATGGGACATCTCCATCCCTTTCTCTGCTATGACACTATGTGAATAAAGTCTTCAAGGCAGAGATAATTTTCTCCTCCTGCCAGAGGAGGCACCACGTCAGCGAGCATAGAGACACACCAGTGACAACGATTGCCTTTGAATCCCAGGCTATTATTTTGGATGTTGAGCTCAGAACACCTGACCTGTCACTTTGCAGCATGACCTTGAGCCGTGGAGGTCAGAGAAAAGACAGCAGCAAATGGTTCATTCTTTCAGTCACTCAGTCCTCAGGAGCAATAGCTATCTCCATCTTCAGCATGGAGGCTGATGATGAATTGTTTTAGTACCAATGATAATTTAAGCCATGTGCAAAATTTACCATATTACCTGTTTGCCTCCTTGCCTTCAGCTCTGGGAATTCTGCTTTAAGGATACTTTTATCATTCACCTCTTCTTCTGGGGTGGGTGAAGTAATACAGCGTGTCAGAGAACTTTCCTCACCCTCTTTCCAAAAAGACCTTGCTGTGTTGGGGTCTATTTCTCTCCCTTGAATTCCATGGTTGTTTTTTTTTCTTAAGTCTTTCTCCCTCTTACTTCTTAAAAAACTACCAGACATCTTAAACACATTTAAAAATACGTGTCCTCCACTGTAATCCATTATCTAAGGCTCCCATGTGGGCTCCATCATCAGATGGATAGTGTGGTATGCATGGGGCCCCCAGCATGGGATGGGTTTGAAATGAGATTACTGCGTGCAGAACATCTCCTTTGTTTCTACCTTTATTGGAAAGAGGGAACGGGCTGTGTCAGGTGAAGGGCATGAGCAAGATGCAAAGCAACGATCCAGTTACAACAGATGGCAAGATGGAGACTGGGGAGGTGGAAAATAATTGTAAGAAGGAGATTAGAGGTTCCTCTGAAAGAGCTGAAATGGCACTATCCTTACTGATGGTTTTCAGCTGTTTGGATGCATCTGGAGATTTCTGTTTTATTAAAAAGTGTTTGCATTTGAGGTAGGCGCAGGTTGAAATCTGAACTGTCACGCACCTCCTCCGAGGTCTGGATTTAGACCTGGATCCCAAACACATCTCACATATCCAGGGGCTGGGAACAGAGAAAGGCAGTGTGTCAAAAGGTAAACGACGAGCATTCCAATAGCCAGGTTGTACTGCTCTTGTTACCATCAGCCAGCTTCATCAGGAGAGCATTGCTCCCTTGCTGGGCTGATCAGCAGCATGTGTTTCTGGAGGAAATACATGTGTCCAAGCATAAAAAATGCTCTGTGTGCAGTCTTGCATACAGTTTTGCAGTGCCCAGTGTGCTGTGCTTCTGAAGTAACCCCATGAGCTATTTCCTTGAATGGCAATGACCCCCTCAGAAATAGGCACCTTGTAGTTCTGATAGTCGTATTATATTATTCTAAAGATGTCTATCCTCATGGTGGCTAAGAAAAGCTTTAGAAGCATTTGGTTGGTTATCCAAAGCCACTATGGTTGGAAGAGCAGCCATAAGACTTTTAGATCATTCAATCAAAAGAAGCTTTAGAATCTTTATGGTAGGGCTACCCACCATAATTGCTCAAAACCAGTAGGCTAAATGAAGAGTTTATCAAGCAGCAAAAGTGCCAAGGTCATGTTTTTAAGTGATTAGGAAAGACAGAACTTCAGGTACTTAAAGAGCCTGGAAATGGAATAGGAAAAATTCATCTACCACGTGCTTTCCTGCAGACCTGGAAGTTAACAGAGGGTATCAAGGGACAGTTTTCAGCTCCGAGTTTCTAGAAGAAATAAAATCATAGAATCATAGAATCGTTTGAGTTGAAAGGGATCATTAAAGGGCTTCTAATCCAATTCCCTTGCAGTGAATAGGGACACCTATGGCTCCATCAGGCGCTCAGAGCCCCATCCAGCCTTAAGTGTCTCCAGTGAAGGAGCATCCACCACCTCTCTGGGCAATCTGTGCCAGTGCTTCACTACTCTTATTGAAAAAAACTTCTTATGTCCAGTCTAAATCTCTCTTTTAGTATGAAAACATTTCCTCTCGTCCTATCACAACAGACCCTGCTAAAGAGTCTGTCCCCTTCTTTCTTACAGCCCCCCTTAATATACTGGAAGGCCACTCTCAGGTCTCCCTGGAGCCTTCTCTTCTCCAGGCTGCACAGCCCCAGCTCTCTCAGCCTGTCCTCATAGGAGAGGTGTTCCATCCCTTGGATCATTTCTGTGGCCGTCCCAAACAGTGAGGGTTGCCTCGATCCAGGTGCAGACCTTGCACTTAGATTTATTGAACCTCATGAGGTTCTCCTGGGTCCACTGCTCAGCCTGCCCAGGTCTCTGGATGGCATCCCATCCCTTGGTTGCATCAACCACACCTCACAGCTCAGTGTCATCCATGAACTTGAATAGGATCATAGAGTTTTATTCATGTCATCAGAGGATAGCTTCCAATTCTGGAAGGCATTATTCAAGCTTATGTGAAGTAGCTCAGCACATGCTTTGTTCAAAATCTACAATCTCATCTGAGCTGGTGAGGATCTCTTGAAGGTCACCTGAAGCCTAATAGCAAGCAGATGCATGTTGAGACCCACCACATCACAGCCAGTTGCATAGGGTCTGATTTTCCAGCAAAACAGGGTCATTCTTGTTTCTAGTACAGCTTCATTTTACTCCGTTTTTGTCCATGGAGTGAAAGGTGGGGGAAAAGAGCACACCTAAGGCACTGGAGTGGGAGGAAGGAGGACTTTTGTACATCTCTTGGGCTGTTTGTGTGACCTTGGGAAATCATTAAGTTTATGAAGTTTCCCCATCGATGTTATGGCGGTGCTGTTTCCTTATTGCGTGCTGTTGTTACAGCAGTTAATGACTGTACATAAATAGTGCAGTGAGGAGAGCCTGAAATAGGGTGAAGATGGAAAACAATGAGCTATATAAAGCTCTGTCTCTTCCTCCTACGCCACCATCTCACAAGAAGGAAAGCTGACGTGAGAGCTGGCAACGTCAGTACTTTCTGCAGTTCATTCTCCCAGCACTTTCACTTAAACTCATGGAGATATTTCTCATTCCCAGTATTCCCCAGCGCGTGTTTGATCGTCCCAATGGGACACTGGTGGCTTTTGTGCCGAGATTGTGCCGAGATTGTGACAGCCATGAGGCAAGCATCACTGGTTTACCTTGCCAGACGCGTGCTGGGGCTGGATGGGGTCAGGTTGTTGCACAGATTTCTCAGCTCTGGAGCTTCTGATGTCCTTCCAGGTCTCCCTGAGGACCTAAACTCATGGAGGTCCCGGTCTTGAGAGCCCATCTGTCAGAGCAGGAAGGAAGATTAGTTAGCCTGCCCTATGTGCAAGCAAAGTGAGGCTGTTTGCAGTGAACTTGCTCCATAATCCTCTCTCTGGGTTCTGCATGCAACCAAACACATTTGGCTACCCCTAGTGGTTCATTAATGGAGTTTGTAAATGAAACACTTGGAGAAAAAGCAATAAAGTATGATCCCATAAAGAGAAGTATTGTGAAGGAGAAAGGGATTCCACTCCAAATGCAAGCTATCAGTCAGACCTTTGAAGGTGATGAGGCATGCAAACACAGCCCAAGGCACCGGGTAATGGTTCCTTTTATTTCCTTTATATTTAAGAAGTTTAAGAAGCGGAGAGCACAGGTCCCTTGTGCACTTCTCGTACAAGTAATAAGCGATGATCTCTAAATGGAAAAGACATACTAACAGCAGGGGAGAAAAAAAGGAGGAAGAGATTTGCTTGCTCTCATCTTTTGTTTCTGTCTTAGATCAAGCTGTGGTCCTGTGAGTACAGCTCAGTGACCCTCTTTGTCTCTGTTCGGGTAGAGCTGGACCAAGGCATGCAGCTGCTTCCCCTCATCTCCTCCAAACAGCTACAAGTGGGTCTGTAGGCTGGATTTCCATCCATGTGGATGCAGGAAGGCAAGCGAAGGGAAATTCAGTTCTGGAGGGTTGTGGTGTGTGTTTTCCCCAGCAGGGCCACTGCTGCACATTGATGGTCAGACAACCAGAGTGTGCAGGCAGCTTGGCTTGGGGGGAGTGTTTCATGGAATGCGACTGTGTTTGAGGTATAGGGAGTAAAAAAAGGCTGTGTATGTGTTTGGGATCAGAGTTTTTTCCACTTACTTTGTGACCACGGTCCTAGGAGCAAATCTAGGAAATCTAAATCATAGACAACTGCAAAGAGGAGCAAAAATCAGAGAGAAATCATTCCCTGGCACTATATTACAGTCATTCCTTGCTTCAATTTAGTGCTTAATTTAGTGGTTGGCAACCCTGCCCATGGAGTTGGGTTGGAACTATATAATCTTTCAGGTTCCTTCCAATTCAAGCCATTCTGTGATTCTGTGATATAGTCAAACCCTTCTTCCCATCTTGATGCTTTTTGCTCTGGCATTGCAATGGTTCAGAAATGAAGCTAGATATAAGCTATTGCATTACAAGCTGCAGTAGGCAGTGGCTGTCATTTGCTCACCCCTCATCTTCGTCAGAGGACTCAAATGAATGCTGATTGTTCTCCAAAATCACTCGCAGCCCGCAGAAAAAGTCATCTATGAAAGATTGGTGGCAGAGGTCATAAATCTGGAGAAACAATAGATCAGACCACTGCCAAATGATACAAAATTTGCAATAGGAATGAAAGATGTAGGAGCCTGAATGAAAAGGCTCACCAGACTTAGCAGCTGTCAGGGTTTCCTCCAACCTGTGCAGATTTTATTATTGCTCCCCAGTGTGTAGTGTTTGGACAGAAGTGGGTTGCTGACATATGAATGGCAGGTGAAAAAGCTGTGGACACTGCTCCAGAGACACTGGAAGAAGTTACCCTGAGCACTGCATCCAGGGCTAGGTTTGCAGGCACTGCAACTGGAGCTGTAGGAGCGGGTCCAGAGGAGGCCATCAGGATGCTCAGAGGATGGAGCACTTCTGCTATGGAGACGGGCTGAGAGCTGGGGGTGTTCAGCCTGGAGAAGGGAAGGCTCTGTGAAGACCTTATGGCAGCCTTCCAGTACCTGAAGGGGCTGCAGGAAAGGTGGGGAGGGACTTTTTGTCACAGGTTAGTGATGGGACAAAGTGTAACAGCTTTAAACTACAAGAGGGGGGATTTAGGTTAGATGTTAGGAAGAAATTCTTTACTCAAGTGGTGGGAGGCCCTGGCACAGGCTGCCCAGAGAAGCTGTGAGTGCTCCATCCCTTGCAGTGCCCAAGGCCAGGTTAGATGGGGCACTGGGCACTGGGCTGTGGGAGATGTCTCTCCCCATGGCAGGGGATGGGAACTGCGTGGATATTAAGGGCCCTTCCAACACAAACCATTCTGTGGTTTTATGATTCTATGCAGCATATGGACAGGATTTGTCCTGGGCAATACTAAGCATCTAAGCAAAGCACGTAACAGTGCATTCCCCAAACATTCTCCTTTATGGTCAGGGGAAAGAAAGATGTATTTACAGAAAAAAGAAGCATGGAATCATTAAGGTTGGAAAGACCACTAAGATCACCATCTCCAACCATCGATCAACTCATCACCACCATACCAAGAAGTACACTGAAATGCCCTCTGAATCTGTCCCCATTGGTTACAGTGAGTTGAGGATGCTCCTGACCTCAGCACCTCATTTAAATATCTTGGGTTAGGTAAAATGAGGTCTATAGATCTAAAAATCTATGTATTAAGAAAATAGAGAAGAATTGGAGGTAAAGCAGAGAGGTGGAGGTGGATACTGGAGGTCCTAAGTAGAAGATAGGGTAGAAGAGGTCAGAAGCAGGAATGTAATGGGGCTGGGGAGTAAAGGAGGGAGGAAGGACAGCTCCTTTAGTGAATTCTTGGGTAAAGAGGAGAGCAATTACTCACAGGCATCTCCAGTTGTCCAAAACTGTAAATCATACGCACTAATGCTCCCACAACTACTCTACTAAGATCTCTGAGTGTAGACAAAGGAAGTGAACTCCCACCTATGTCAGGAGAAGTTCAGAACAGACATGATGTACACTGGATATCAACAGGATGCACAAATTCCGTGGAAAAGAGGACAGAGAGTGACTCTACCAGCTGGAAATACAGGAAGAGTCCGATCACATGGGATAGATGGATCGGACAGAAACGCAGCTGAATCACAACACCCAGATTTTTGGGAATCAATGCACTCTTGAGAGCACACCAGAAAGCTGGAAGTGCCTCACACTGGCCAAATGTGATCAAGGATATCAGAAGTCTGGCGAGCAGATGTTATACAAGCAAGGAAGTGCTGGCCAAGCAACAAACAGAGACAACGAAAATATACAGCAACCCCAGTAGACTTTGGAACAAACTAGGAAGGGACCTTTTCATCACAAACCACACAAACTACCTCATCGCTGCAGACAAGTGTTCAGACCGAGGGGAGGCAGATGAACTGTCAGATGAAATGCAATAAAGTGAAGCAGCGTTTCAGCAGGCACCGTGTTTGACTTGTCGTAACTTCGCATGATTTACCCAGGAAGAGAGATCCTGTCCCAGCATGTCGCACTCTGACCGTGACCAAACAGCAAAGCTGAACCAGCAGTTTTATTTGCTAAGATTGGACTGAAGGAAGCAAAGATGACTCTTGGCAAGCCATTCTCTAGGGGAGAAATGCTTTCATTGAAGACCAGCATGACGCTCTGATTCAAGGACCAATGTCCAAATACTTGCACAGCATGAAAGAAGTGGAAAAGCAAAACACAACACAAGATGAGAAGGAAGACAGCCAAGTCCACATCGTACCCTTCTAACAAGCTAGAGATCTTGTAAAATACCTTCCCAAGTGGTTGTTTTTTCGGGTTTTTTTTTCAGGACTGGACTATTTCCTTGTAATTAAATGTGGGAGAATGTTCTGTGTACTGAGAAGTAAAGGACATATAAGAGAAAACATTTCTTTGAAGCCCTAAGTACATTTGCCCATTGCAAATACAAGCTACAGATACAGATGTAAGAGATTACTTATCCATGGAGACTTGACCAGAGGGACACGGAAGGAACACAGGCCATGAGCTAGCAGCAGATACTGGAATATATGCAAAGCATCACATACCCCTAGAAGAAACACATTCTGGATAGTTTCCTGTTCTAAAACAAAGGTCAGCTCCAGTTCACTGCAAGGCGTGCATAGGAGTTTAAAAATAGTCTGGGAGTGAGGTCTTTGGACCAGCCCACAGCTAGACCTCATCCGGGCCATTCATTACTCTGTGGCTGCCTATGGACCCCACATTGCCTATGCATTTGGTAGCCAAACCATAGGGTGAGAATGAGAAACCTCTCAGAATTCAGTCCCATAATTCTTCAAAACCAGTATTTGGCCAATCTCCCTCCTAAAAGTGCTGCAGTGAAGCTGGTAAACAATAGAATCATAGAATAATACTTAGCATAAATGAAGATATTAAAGGGGCGTGACAATTTGAAATGGTGGCAGAGATTTATTACTGTTAACTCTTGGTACATTTAATTTTCTACTTCCAAAAAAAAAAACAAACCAAAAAAACAAAAAACCCAAACCACAACATGTGGAAAAGGGAGGGTAATATGATGGCGTGGGTATGTTTAAAGCATTTCATGGAATAGAGGGACCCGTAATTTTGGGAAATGGTCAGCAGAGGAGGACTGTGATGGAAAAGGACAGGATGAGGTCTCAGCATTGAATCTCCATTTTTATGCTTGAACACCAGCCTCTGGCTCTGCAGATTTGCTTGAGGGTAAATGAGGGGGGTTGTGGCACAAAAGCAGAAGAAAAAAGTATGGTCTGGGAGTAATTTCTTGGTGACTTTTTAAGTTTGGGGAAAATGACCAGATTCCTTCCCTGAGTTTTCTTGCACCAAATGCAGGTTGTTGGAAGCTGGTATTGAAAAATAATCCAACTATTGAACTGGTTTTTGTTGCTAGCAAATGCATCTGTCTGATTTGTCAGTTACTGTCTTGATACATAACTTGATTTATTCATTCACTCAGAGGACGAGGTGCACTAGGAAAATGCTCATCTGTAAGGCACTGAAAGCACACATGGCACTGAAAAAAAAATCCCTTCCCTTACCCTTCCAATCTATCATATTCACAGACCAGAAAGGATACCAAATCAGTCAGGCCTGGCTGCATGTTTCGAAGCAATGGAACATGAAACACATTTGGGGCTCACCTGTTGAGTAATTCAGATGAAAGTTTCCCTTTAGAAGGTCACACATTCATAAACACCAAAACCCTGCACGGTGAGGAGACCTGTAGAAGCTGCTCATTACTTGGCATGAGTATTACACCTAATTTCCTGCCTATTGCTTACTTGCTGATTTTGGGTAAAACAGAGTGCTTCAGTTGTCCTCCTTTGCTTGTTGGTTTGGTCTGGCTGGACTCTGCCGAGCAAGTGTTGTTTGGGCAACTGCATGAAACCCAATTTTTTGAAATACTGTGTGACATAAAGGATCCACTGCTGGATCTGCTTGAAGTTGTGGATTCCCCCATCCTTGGAGGTGTTCAAGTCCAGGTTGGATGGAGATCTGGGCAGCCTGATTTAGTGGCTGGCAATCTTGCTCATGGCAGAGGTTGGAATGAGGTGATCTTTGAGGTCCCTTCCAACCTAAGCCATTCTAGGATTCTAGGATTTTAGGATTCTGTTTTTCTAAAACTGGTGAGATTTCCAAAGTCAGAGGGTCAGTCTAAGAGGACCACCTGCAGAGGTCTGTAGTTAGACCATAATCCCGGGTGATATAAAGCATTACTGCTTAAGGTGCTAAACCTTGGAGATCTGCCAGATCTGGTCCTGGAGCTACACCCTGGAGTTACACCATGTAGAGTTGCTCTCCCTCATCTCCTGTTATCCCTTGTCCATCCAGATGAAGGATGTAAGGCACAAGGTAAAGGTGAGAGGGATTCACCTCACCTACATAGAGCATCCAGAGTAGGATTCTGTGAGAGCCCAAGGCACATCTAAAGCTTGGTTCATTCCATCAGCCTCCATCTCTTGCAATAGAATAATAGAATCAGAGGATGCCCTAGGTTAGAGGGGACTTCAGTGATCGTGTAGTTCCAACCCCCTGCCATGGGCAGGTTGCCTCCCACTAGATCAGCCTGCTCAGGGCCCCATCCATGGCCTTGAATGCCTCCTGGGACAGGACATCCACAGCTTCTCTGGGCAACCTGTGCCAGGGCTTCACCAGCCTCCGAGTAAAAAATATCTTCTGACATCTAATCTAAATCTCCCGTTTTAGTTTAAAGCCATTCCCCTTTGTCCTATCATTATGAGGCCAGGTAACAAGTCAGACTCCCTCCTGTTTATAAGCTCCTCTCAAGCACTGGAAGGCCACAATGAGGTCTCCCTGGAGCCTTCTATTCTCCAATAGAGTATCCACATCCAGTGTTGTGCCTTAAATTCCACCCTGCCAGTTGCTCTCCACCCCTTTTTTATCTGTTGCTTTGACCTGCAAATTTCTCCTGCCCTCATTCAAAGAATAAATATTAGCTGCAGAGTGGAAAAATGAAGGTGGATGAGAACAGTGCCCTTCCCACAACCATGCCTGTTGACATGACTCTTTTCACTTCAGTGTTCACATGGGGCTCTGCTGTCCCTTTTCCTTTATTTCCAAAAAAGTCCTTGCTTGTCAATGACTGGTGGTGTAAACGTTGACCAAATCCATACTAGGACCACCAGACAGCCTGACACTAGCAATAACACAGCTGCGTGATGACACTTTGTCTTCTGTGACAAAGGCTCCATCCCTTTTTTCAGATAACAGCAGCGCTTTTTGTTTACGAATATGCAATTTTCCAGGGGATGAGAAGCAATGAACTCAGCTCAGGCTCCTTCAGCTTTCTGGGGATGCAGGAACCCACATTAAAGGGGATCCATCCCATGACTGTTAGCCTCACTTTAGAAATTTCTGGTTTAAGTGCCCAGAGATGCACATGCTTGTCAGATACTAATAGTTTTAGGTAAATGACAACCCTTTGGTGACTTGGGTAAGCCCTGCCCTAACCCTTACGTGTTTCAGAATCATTCAGGCTTTGATCTACCGTTCACTAATTGGACTAGTCTTCCTTACAGACCAAATATTTGCAGATTCCCTTTCCCCGACAGCTCAGGAATCCCGGCACTGACATCTTCCTGGTGCAGTGTCTTGGGTACAGTCCCCAGGGAGGGTGATACTGAGCTTTAACATTATCTGGAGCTGATTAGCATCAGGTCTCCTGGCATCTGTCCCAGCCTTCTTCGTTCTTCTCTCTTTTGCTATTATTCTTAATCTTTTAAACAAAAGATATTCATATGACCAGTGTCAGATTTTGAGGGAGGCTGAAACACATCAGTGGTCATTCAAAAGATTCAAGGCAATGTTGAGCTTATTAACATTTTCAGAGTTACTTCTTCTCTTGGAGAGAATTTAATACGAATTAACTATGGCAAAAACTCCAGGTTGACATAATGTCCAGCCACTGCTATGGGCTGAGGTGGTCAGCTCCATTGAAAGATGCTACTGGAATGATGGTTGAACTCAGAATAATAGTGTAATTCTTCATTTTGTGATAACCTTTACAGCCTTGACTGTCTCAGCCCCTTGAGTGCAAAACACAATGAATCCATTCTTTTTTCCATATAATATTGTAGGGAAAGCTACACTGGGTTAGCCCACAGATCTGGTAGCCTCTCTGTTCTACCTCTGAAAAGATGCAGTAGCTCAGGAAGGTATGAACTAGCCTGAATGTTTCAGTTCTGCCCTTGTTCAGTTCCAGGACCTTAAAAGATATCTATCTGCCATTCACCTTTGGTTCCGGGCACTTTTGATTGAGGCTGTAGACTCAGCATCTGAGACAACGGCAGTGTTGGATGCTGCTGTCAGACTGTTAGAAACCTAATGGAAGCTACCAAAGATACCTTCATGCCAGCATCCAGACAGGCAGTTACTTTCTTGCCTCTATCAAGCTGAACACGTTGCACTTTTTTCCTTATATATATTTTCTGACCTTGTCTGAACTGTTTTGCATGTTGCTGGATGTAAAATGCAAATGCCCCAACATCACTGACAAACCAAGAAGCAATTTTAGGTGGCTTCATTTCCATTTTCTCTATCAGGTTAAGAAATGTACATGTGCTTCCTGGCATCTCCCTGTGCAGAGATTAATATGTGGTAAAATCCACTGAACCCTCAGTTGTATCTCCTGCCTAGCGTAGACCAGGCGCTTTCACCTCGTAACTGGACTGAGCCCAGTGACTTGGATTTGTTTAAAGTATCTTTTCCAGAAGGCACTCTAATGATTGGCCAACCCTTTAACCATTTCTTGATAGATTGCCCCAGGCTGTCAACCTCCCCCTTCAATTTACAAGGCTCACTTGCTCGTAACCAATGTTTTTTTGGCTTCAGCTCCCAGCTGTTGGCTCTTAGTGTATTTTCTCTGAGTAGAGCCCTTTATTATTCCCTTGTGTTGAGATAATATGATTATAGCTCTTGCTAGAAGCATGGATGATTTTCTCCTCTGAACTTGTGGCAGCTCTTAGCCCATACCTATATTTGTGTGAGAAAATCATAGAATCATAGAATGGCTTGGATTGGGAGGGACCTTAAACATCATCCAGTTCCAGCCCCTGCTGTGGGCTGGTTGCCCCCCACCAGATCAAGCTGCCCAGGGCCCCATCCAACCTGTCCTTGAGCACCTCCAGGGATGGGGCTCCCACAGCTCTCTGGGCAGCAGTGCCAGGGCCTCACCGCCCTCTAAGTAAAGAATTTCTTCCTAACATCTAACCTAAATTTCCCCTCTTTTAGTTTAAAGCCTTTCCCTCTTGTCCTATCACTATTAGACAATGTAAAAGTCAGTCCCCCCCTGCTTATAATCCCCCTTCAAGTACTGGAAGGCTGCAATGAGGTCTCCCCAGATCCTTCTGTTCTCCAAGCTAAACAAACTCAGCTCCCTCAACCTTTCTTCATAAGAGAGGTCCTTAGTTGACCAGAAATAGGGATAGGCTTGAAACACCATGGCCCAGATTGGTTCTCCCCTTTTCACAGAATCACAGGATTGTAGGGGCTGGAAAGGATCTCTGGGGTTCATGACATCCAGCCCCCCGCTCAAACAGGTTCCCTGAAGCAGGTTGCAGTGGGTTTTCCTGAATCTATTGGGAAAAGGGGGCAATTAAGCAGGTCTTTGAGCACTCTAATGAAGGCAGAAATCTTGGGGCAAAGCAAAATCCCTGCAGCATCAGAGTAATGCTAGGTGGAAAGCACAGCAGTAGGAGGAGAAGACAACCCTGGTGCTTCTTTGCAGTGAAGTCCCACTTCATCAGCTCACTGCACTACTGTGATTTTCCAGATAACTGGGCGACAACTGGTGGTCAGACAGAGGTAGGAGGTGTTTGTCCCTCAATCTACCATGTAACATGAGTTTCCAGGTGCCAGGAGCCCCATACCTGCAACCTCTTATCCCCTGAGCCAAATTCACCCCATTTCCAGTTTGGGCCCTGATCAATTTAGAATGCTTTCTTAGGCATCCCATTTCCACAAATTTGTATGCACTTGGGAATTATAAAGTAAAAAATATACATATCTCTTGTTGTGATAAGGTGTTTTGAGTGAAATTGCCTGGATTGACACAATGTCCAGCCACAGCTATGGTGGTCAGCTCCTTGAAAATAGGCTACTAGAATGACAGAGACACGATGAGACTCAAAATAATAGTGTAATTCCCCATTTTGTGATAGCTTTCCATGACAGCCTTCTCTGTGCCAGCTCCTTGAGTGCAAAACACAATGATTCCATCTTTATTTCCACTCTTAGATCTGCACTTCTTTCTGTGTGTCAGTCAGTTTTCCCCATATAATAATGTAGGAAAGGCTGCAGAGTATCACTTTTTAGGAGCAAGAATTTCACCTGTCCTGCGGTCTTTCTGTGAAGTGACCAGCTTTTTTGAAAGACTGAGTGCCTCAGCCTTTTCCAAGTCATCCTTCCATCATTAGGTTTTCTCCCCCATCCACCAATGGACTCACATTATCTCCAAACTTTTTTCATGAGTAGGGTATTTGTAACTCTTAGTTCTGTCTGATTCTTAACTCATGTGGGCTCTGACCTCTCTGGACCGCTTCATGCCTGGTATGTAGGAAGAAGCAATCCCTATTCTTTTACCTTTTCCCTCTAAATCCCATCTTCCTGGGGATACTCTTGCAGATTTGGGGCCCCCTCACTGCAGATTCTTTGGAGGAGGTGATACCTTGGGAAGACTTTACTCTGTCTTTTTCCCCATCCTCCCTTTCTGCTGCACCTCAAGCATCATCCAAAGCTTACTGAAGTGAAAAATGTTTTTCCATCAACTTCAACAGGCCTCAGTTCAGGCTCCCAGCATGTGCATGTGCCTCTTTCTTCCAAATGCAGCTACCCCAGCTCAGACACAGCATGTCTGAAGGCTCCTGGCACGTACACCCTGCCTCTTTCCTGCTCAGCTCTGAGCCACATGGCCAAGGGCTTCACGCCTTGAGTGTTGGCCATTGCTTGGCTGGATGTGTGGCTCCTTCCAATCTGCCAGCATTAGCAACTTGTCCATGTGCAGCTTTAGCCCTGATCGATGCAGCCCTGTGCCTGATGCTTCTGGGGCCCACCTGCAGCTCCAAGCCCTCCTCTCTCCTGTCATGCACACATAGACACACATATGTGTATGCAGAGCCATGTGCATTTCCTGGCTCTGTTTCAACAAGCAGAAAATTAAAAAAACAAAGTGGGAACCTCTGCTCTAATCTGCAGGGAAAGGATTCCTGAATTAATAAGTCACCAACATCTCATTCACCTCCCTGTCCTGAGCAGCAAGTATAATGATTCCCTCTTTGCCTCTAAGAAAAGCAATAAAAAGAAAAGAAAAAAAAAATTAAAATAGAAAATTCCTGAACAATGCTTTTTTTTTTTGTGCTCCAAACATCAGCAACTGGGGGTACTTCCATGACCTCAAAATTAAAACAATCCAGACAAACAATATGTCGAGCTCTGTCCTGCCTCCTGCTGCAATTATTCCTAATGTTTGGCCTCAGATCAGAGACAGCAGCAATCTCTATAAATACGACAGCAGAGCAGAGAGCTATTTCCAACAGAAACGCCTCCCGAATCATGTCAGGAATTTATGAGGCTGAGAACGGGCCAAGATTGAAATATGCTCTGGATCAAATGGCATTGCATAGGTGGCTCTGATCAGCTTGGCAGTGGTGGGATGAAGGAGGAATCCTCCAGATGGAGGAGTGGAGGGATATTTATTGATTTAAAAAAATTATAAATTATAGCTGAGAGTGACAAGAAAAGGCATTGGTATTTTCAAACTCAGTCTCTGCCAGACAGGACTAGCAAGGAAAAGGCTTTAACAAGTCTAAATTCCTCTTCATGTTTTTTATTTTGTGAGTGCATGTGTGTGTCGTTCTTACTCCTAAACCTCCCAGGACCACTTTGTGTCTGGTATATAGTAAGAAGAAATCCGTATCCCTTTTACTTTTCCCCTCTAAATCCCATCTTCCTTGGGGGCATGCTTGCAGATTTGAGCCCCCCTCATTGCAGGCTGTTTGGAGAAGGTGTCATCCTGCGGGTTTCATTCATTTATGAAATAAATTTTTCGCTGTTTCCCCTTTTTACTGAGACCATCTCAGTCTGGACACAGTCCTCCTCAGAGCCAGAGCAAATTAGCCTAAATAAACAGAAAAATAGAAACTAATATTTGTCCTAAATAAATAAGATGGAGTAGGAATAAGAGAGTCATGGAGAGATGGAGTGGCACGTTTTATCCTCTTGCCTGCTCAGGAGGTGTAGCATCCTTGAACCAGGATTTTTTAGGGTCAAACTCCTTGTTTACACCTTAATAGGACTTTTGGGCCAGGATGGCAAATATGATGTCACTCCCAGATGTCAAACTCTACGGGCAATATCAGATGTAGATCATGGTGGCATCATGCGGTTGAACACTCATTTGATCCCAGTATGAAGGTCATGGAAAGCCATGAACTTTTGGACCAACTTAATAATTGTTATCATAAATTAGTCAACATTTGGGGCAGCATCCATTTATCCTGTCTCTATAGACAGTGGTAAAAGAGTGTAAACTAAAGAGGACAGTTTAACCAATACGCTCAGGTATTGAAGATGATCTACTGAGGGTGCAGGACAACTACTTATGCCTAGATGACAGCATTCAGAAGCAATGCCCATCCTTCGCTTCTGATTCATATACCAACTCAAAGATAGGGGTTTTATCCTATATTTTCATATAATCATAGGATCAGTTGAGTTGGAAGGGACCCTTAAAGGCCATCTGGTCCAACTCCCCATCAGTGAACGGGACACCCACAGCTCTATCAGGTTCTCAGAGCCCCATCCAGCCTGACCTTGAATGTCTCCAGGGATGGGGCATCCACTAACTCTCTGGGCAACCTGTGCCAGAGCCTCACCACTCTTATCATAAGAAACTTCTTCCTTATATCCATTCTGAATCTCCCCTTTGAGTCTGAAACCATTTCCCCTTGTCCTGTCACAGCAGACCTTGCTAAAGGATCTATCTCCTTGTGTCTTACAGCCCCCTTTAGATATGGGAAGAGCCTTCTCTTCTCCAGGCTGAACAGCCCCAGTTCATTTTCCACACTGTCCATGCGACTGGTTATATGTAAGATGAGAAGAGCACAAATGGAAAAGGGAGAGGTCATTTTTCAACATAAAAGTATATTGTACATAGCCATTGGGAAGTGTCTATATACTACTGAGTTAGGCATGGCTTAGAGCTGGCATGTCTAATAGGAGGAGAGAAGCAGAAGAAAAAAAGACTATCAGACAAAATAACCACCTCAGGGCCAAATTCTCCTTTAGATTCTGTAGGAATTTTCATGGATGAAATACAGTACTGCTATATTTGCATTTGAATACAATAAAATTCCATCTTAGACTACTATCAGAAGACAGGAAGCTATAGCAAATGAATGAGGGGTCATTACTCGTCTTTTGAAACACTTCACAAATATTTCAGCCTGATTACGTCTGGGCATGGGACAGCATCTGTGACCTGGTCCGATGTAGTCAATCTTACATCAATGCACTTTAAAGGACAAGAAATGGATTCTGAACAAAGATGACTTTTTAAGTCCCCACTCGTGGAGATTTAATTCAGTTCTGCTGCTGAGGCAGATGAAGTCATTTTAAGGGCAAGATGTTGCCCTGACTCACACTTACAGAGCCTGTGTGGTTCTGCTGTATCCTCATTTCTCCTGCAGCCCCTCTGCACATAAGCTGCAAATATTTAGACTTCTTGGCTCTCCCTCACCAATGTGTAACTTAAACTCTCATCGGTGTGACCCCTGACTTTTGCCTCAAACCTTACAACTTGTATATCATTACTGAGTTCCTGCCCCATCATCCCTGGGCCTCTTTTTGATTTTTCCATCACTGGAGGTGGAGTTTCCATCTTTTTCCAATATTCTTCCATCCAGCGCTCTCATTCCTGGGGCCGGTTCATAATGCATAATGTTCCTCTCATGTTCCTGCCAGGTAGGTCTTTATTAGTTTTGGTCTACATGTTGGATCGTTGTTTGTATCATTACGCAACTAAGTCCTGGACAATCGCAGGATCCTGTGCACTCTCTAAGGTTTCCATCACTGTTTCCAAGGCTGAAATTTCCCTAATTAAAATGCAAAATGAAGGAAAGAAAAAAAAAGAAACACAGACCATCCACTGCTACCCTCTACTTGCAAAAGCTGGCTCACCAGTGAAACAATACTCCCCAAATTTGCCTTTAGATGTTACAGCCAAAGCGCAATATCTTTTGTCACCTCTGACAGTTTTTCATTGCTGTTTCCTTCAACACTGGTCAATATTTGCATAATAAATATGGAACGCAGCCACGATTTTGGAAACAAGCCCTGGCTCTGCTGAGAATGCCTCTTAGAATGAAAGAAATATCTGAATTTCCTTAATTTGTGCAGGGATTTCCCTTTCAGTAGCTTGGCTTGTCATGGTGGAATAATTGCTAAAGGAGACATTGTGCCCTGTTGTTTTCTTCTTTCTTTTCGTGCTTCAGAGGTCAAGATGATATAAGCTGCAGCTCTGCTAAACTGAAGGAAAATCTTCGGATAATCACTGTAAAGGCACAATAGAAGACGCAGCTGGATTTTTGCAGGGGAAGCAGCTGTGGAATCTGTTTTGAATAGGTAGGATTTGGGGAAATTCCTAAAGTCTGGGAATATGTGTGGCATTTGTGAAGTACAACATACCTGGCATATACAGAGCAAACACTGATGTTTATTATAGCATTAACACCTGTGGCCTCCAAGAGCTGAGTGCTCAACAGAAGGGAGACGTTCAGGGGCCTGTGAGTCTGCTGTGATATGTTTTGGATGCTAGTTCAAAACCAGCTTGGTTTGACAGAAGTGAAAACCTGCCAATTCTTCACTGCCTGGAGTCAGAAAATACAGTTATGTCCATCTTACAGAAGCCACAGTTGTCTCCTTGATCGCCTTGTTGACAATGAGGTGGGCGGTGAAGGAGCTTCTCCTTCCTCCAGGCTCAATGAGGGATGATTTCTCTTCCACCTCATCTCTGAAGACCTAACAAGACCTTTACATTGTTGGACAGAGGCACATCACTTCCATCCTTTGCAAGATGGTATCTGAACTAGTATTTCTGTTGGCAAGCCTGCCTTCTTTGCCCTACCTGACTCGAGATCTCCTGAGCACCTTGTTACAATGGTACATGAAAATAAAATATGGGGAGAGCTATTTCCTTCGAGGTGAGCGAGGCGTGAGGTTTGAGGAATCTTCCTTGGGCACCTACAGAAATGGGACAGTAATGTTCCCTTACCCCCAGGGATAGAAGTGAAGGCTCACAAGATTGACTGCCTGAGAGATGCACTGCTGGTTTTCACTCCTCCATAAACTTGCTCTTCCAGGCCAATAGCAAGATCACTACATAAAAAGATGCAAATTCCCCAAGTCAGTGTCAAGATGTCTTTTTCTGTAATGATTTTTCAGTCGCTTGCTCATTGACCACACAGTCTAAAGGATGTCCACTATTTTCTGCAGCAATAGAACAAGGGGCAACGGGCAGAAATTGGAACACAGAAAGTTCCATACTAACATAAGGAAGAACTTCTTTACTGTGAGAGTGACAGAGCACTGGAACAGGCTGCCCGGATTGGTTCTGGAGTCTCCTTCCCTGGAGATACTGTAGACCTTTCTGGATGCCTACAACCTGCTGTAAGGAACCTGCTTTAGCAGTGAGTTGGACTTGACCTCTAGAGGTCCCTTCCAACCCCTATGATTCTGCGATTTCACACCAGTTTGTGCCTGAAGCACCTATCTACGTTTTCCTACACGATCAAGCCACTCCTATTCCCACAGAACACATCCAGGCTATCAAACAGATTTAGTCCACAAGTATTTTGGCACAAGGTCTTTTTGTACATATAACAACTTATCCATGCTCATGCTGTGTGGGGACGTAGAGGTTTGCTGTAATATTTGCAGCAATATCAAGATATGCCTGGAATGCTGAACCCATGCCTTCTGGATTAAGGACAAGCAGGATTTTCTTTCTCATAGAACAGTCCACATCTGCTGTCCCTTCATGGTGATCATAGAAGCACAGAATCATTCAGGTTGGAAAAGATCTCTAAGATCATCAAGTCCAATCATCCACCTACTACCAATATTGCCCACTAAACCATGTCCCTCAGTACCACATCTACATGTTTCTATTGAACACCTCCAGGGATGGTGACTTCACCACATCCCTGGGCAGCCTGTTCCAGTGCTTGACCACTGGAATGCAACTCTTCATCTGTGAGCAGCTGAATGCCAGGACTCAAACACACAATCCAGTTGAGGCAGCTGAACATATTTCCACACATTGGCTGAGATACAAGAACTATCTCAGTGTGTATTCTCTGTGCAAGTAGGGCAGAAGTTGGATTTTCTGTATAGTAAGCTAAGCTGACGTGAATGACATCACATTTGGCTATCGTGACTCAAATGACATTTGCTAAAACTATTAAATGGCTCTGTCTTGCTGGTGATATACTGGGGCATTTGTGGAGACCTGTTGGGTTTTAAATATTGCCATGTGTCTTATCAAAACAAGATTTCACTGAGGCACAATTTTCATCTCATGAAGGTGAGCAGGGATGCCATAGAATCTTTTGAATTGGAATGGACCTTTAAAGGCCATCTGGTCCAACTCCCTTGCAATGAGCAGGGACACCTACAGCTCCATCAGGTGCTCAGAGCCCCATCCAGCCTGGCCTTGAATGTCTTCAGGGATGGTGCATCTACCACCTGTCTGGGCAGCATGTTCTGTTATCATAGCCACCTTTTTCCTTATATCCAGTTGGAAGAACTTGTGTCTGACAAAGTATTTCCAATGCCTGCATTGACAAAGATCCTTTTGCCTTTTAAGGGCACAGCTCCCCTAAATCCACAATGAATTCCCCTGTAGCGTTGCAGCAAGGAGAGGCTGCGCTGAGATCTGGCCTTGAAGTCTGTTTGCATGGCCTGGTTTGTATTACCACACACAGCTCAGGCCTGCCAGCAGACTGCTGGGTCCATAGCACATGGCATTTGGCCTTGGGCCTACTCAGGGCCCTACGTGATGCCCCACGGCCCTAGTTCATAGCAATTATTGGAGGAGGGACAGGGGGTTCAGTTCAAAGTGTTTGAAATATTAAGTGGGCCATGCTGCAGCCTGCCAGACCGTTGTTTTTACAGTAAGAAATTGAGGGGAGGTGTTATGAGCTCTGAGATGTGGCATAAAGACTTGTGGGGGTGTTTGAAGGTGCAAAGCCTGCCGGGACGGTGTTGAAGGACTGCGCAGGGCAGAAGGAGCCAAAAGTGGTGCAGTCTCATCAGCAACACCTCCTCTACTAAATAAAGCCGGCCGGGGCCCGTTTGCTGGCCCAGAGGCCAAGTGTCACAGCGTGGCTTGTGTCCAAACACCTCTGCTCTCCTCTCCCTGAGAGCAGGCCTTGGGAAGGAGCTAACAGCAAGGCTGTGTGGGCAGCCAGGGCTCACGCTTGCACTTTGACCTCTCTGACTTAGCAGTGAAGGTATTCCTTGAGATTCTGGAACTCGTTTCAGAGAACTGGGGGGTTGCAACTAAGTGACCTTTGAGATCCCTTCCAACTCGGGCCATTTTATGATTCTAACTTGGATCTTCTCGTGGGGACTGCTAGGGCATTATCATGCAATCTGAAAATAGATTGTTGCCCAGTTTTGCTTTACCAAATGCAACAGCAGAAATGTTGCCCATCTCCTAGTACAAGGACACTCAAGAGAGAAGCCCACCATATCTTCTGGTTTCCCCTTGCACAGGTCATTCATGCAGGCAAAACCGTTCCCAAACAACATTACTACAAAAAAAAGTGTAATTCCACATGGGAGTGGAAGACTCAGTGCTACCAAGACTACACAAAAACAGCTACTGGTCTCATGCCACTAAAAATGGGCTGGGCCCTGTCTCTTGGAGGTGTCAGTCTCTCGTTGCTGTTGTATTGGAATGATCCTCAGGCTGAGAAAGAAGTAGAATCTTTTGAGTTTTAAAGGACCTCTAAAGACCATCAAGTCCAGCTCCCCTGCAAAGAACAGGGACACACACAGCTCCATCAGGTGGTCATAGCCCCATCCAGCTTGACATTGGGTGTCTCCAGGGACGGGGCATCCACCTCCACTCTGGGCAACCTGTGTCAGTTTCCCTACCCTTATTGTATACAATATTTTTAGACTGGATGTAATGTAAAGACCTTATATACAGATAAATTCAGATAAAATGTCATCAACAAATGTCACACCAAAAAGCTGTGCATTTCATATAAGCCATGTCCATGCTAGTGACAAGGGTCACCTTCTTATAGAAACTCAAATTTTCTTCTGTGTTACTCAATAGTTTTGTACAACGTAGTAACATACCAGTTACATCTTTTTAGGATCTTCCTGCATATGTTATGCAAAAGCTGGCTAATACATCTCAAATGTACCAGCTGGTTTATGACCAAATACACATTAGCCTGGCTAGCAATCACTCAGAAAAAGGCTTGTTAGACAGCTCTTTGCCATTATTTTTTTCCTCAGACATTAAACAGCCTCGCCCATCTAGATCATAAAATGTCTTTCTAGCCCTGCAGACGATTAAAAGTGTGCCTGCACACATTTTACTGTCACATCTGGAAAAGCCCATGCTATCATAATGACTTCAATACAGATTTCATCAGAAGACACATGGAAATTAAACTGGATTCACTAAATCCCTTGCAAGCATTCTGTGCTAAGCACATAAGAGCTGACTCCCTCTGCTTTGGGGTCTGTGTAAGAGCTGCACAAGCTGGTGGTTTTCTGCTTGTGTTGCAGGTGAGTCTCCAGAACTAGCGTTTGATCAAACTGCTAGGCTATAGTAATGCAACTTCTGTTATTCCAGCAATCCTGTCCCTTACTGGCTCAGCACATTTTGGATTCCTGAATGCCTCTGGGACCCCGGTGCATGTTTCCTTCCCTAACACTTGCTAACAGGATGAAGTCATGTCTCTTTCTTCTGAGAAACCTTTGTAAGAACCACAGCCTTGACTACAAGTTCTTTAACAAGGGTTTTAAGCCAGGATGCAGTGCCAGCATTTGCTGCAGTGCTACTAGGGACAGGGTGCTCCCTACTTATCTATGTGCTGGTATGCCTCCTAATTCATTCTCTGCACTGTGTTGTGGTAGACTACACTGGATGTTCCATGGCGGTTCCTGACAGAATGATATGGTTCAGTGAGGAGTCAGTGAACACACTACTGCACTTCTTATGGGTTGCATTAGCTGTGGCTGGAGAAGAGCAGATCCAGAAGAGCCCTTGGCCTGTGGCTGTGTTGCTTTAGCTGATGGAACGCATATCAGCTGGAAGGTGGCCATGCATTTTGCAATGCTGTCTGTCTTCAAATGATCAAGGTGATAGCATTGTATTTTCATTGTAAATGTCTCATTCCCTCCTGGGGCTGGAAATCTGTGGCTTCAAGGACCCTGCCCACAAAAAGGCTGTTTCCACACAGGAAAATGTGTGAAACATGAATTTTTGCACAGACTTAGAGAAATGTTTCTTCCTAAAAAAAGCCTCCAATGTTACAAATCCAAGTATTGGAAATGTTGTTGAGAAAAAAAAAATAAAAATCTTTTCTCTTGATGAACATAGACAAGTTTTCTCCCAAGTTTGATTTCAAGCCAAGAAGGACAAAAGTCCTTTTCATGAAGCTTTAAAAAACTGGGAAAGAAATACAAAGTTTACAAATTCCTTTCAGTGTTCCTCCTTATTTTACCATCATTACTGGAAATCCACTGGACCCGAAACCTTTCTGGCTTGAAAACCAATCAGGTGACATTTTAAAATACAGACTTGAGAAGCAATCAGTGACTTCATTCCCTTCTTTTCCTTGATTGTTACGCTTTCTTTTCACTGTGGTTCCCAGCCCACTGCCTTCCAGCCCACTCTCAAACCTCCTACCTGCCTTTTCATGCACACAAAGGAGCACAGTCATGTAAGACTCCTGACTTCCCACTTCTTTCTACACCCAGGTCATGATTGACTTCATATGCCTAGAAACTCCACACAGGACGTGCAATGAACTCTGCCCTGAGCCAACCAGCACTCCTGATCCCCTTTGCAGATTCTTCCCCACATATGCAAAGCAATGATGAAGTGGGTGTCCATGCCATCACACACTTGAGCTACCAGTTCCCAAAGCTAGCTAAGCTAAGGAGAAAGGGGAGCCATCAGCTCCTGGGACATTTTGGGATCGTTCTCTGGATCTAATTGCGTGCTTCTCTATCTCAACATCACATAAGGGGATTTCATAAAGGAGGAACAAGTATAACGAAGGTACAGTGGTATCTTGCCGTAGCGAGAAATGCAGAAAACAGCAGTCTTACCAAGTTAGTGTCTTATTCTTCTGTCTCAGTGGGAGATATGGCAGGAGTGGGTTTTCTGACCTCTGTTAATATCCCTCAAAAATGATCCATCTGCATACAAGCTGAGCCCTAAGCATTTTTCCCAGCCTGCCATGGGTTCTCAGGGCTTGCCAGGATTCTCCATCTTCTCTGCTTGTCTGCAACGAGCTGTAGAGGAAAAGCAATCATAGTTTCATTACAGTTGGAAAAGACTGCTAAGATCTTTGAACAACCTGGTCTAGAGGGAGGTGTCCCTGGCTTCTTCAAGGTCCCTCTCAACCCTAACCAATCTATCATTCTGTGATTCTACGATCATCTAGTTCAACTGTCCACTTATCACCAACATTGCCTGCTAACCATGTCCATAAATACCACATCTATGTGTTTCTTTAACTTCTCCAGGAATGGTGACTCCACCACTTCCCTGGGCAGCCTGTTTCAATGTGTTACCTCTCCTTCTGAGAGGAAGTTTTTCCTAATATCTAATCTGAACCTCCCCTGGCACAACTTGAAGCCATTCTCTCTCATCCTATCACTACTTACCTGGGAGAAGAGGCCAACCTTCACCCACCTCACAATAGCCCAGGAGAACCTGAAGGTACTGCAGAATCCACTTCTTTCTCACTCTCATCCCTCAGTCTCCAATTCATTAAGCAAGAAGGTAAATGAGTAAAGCAAAATCTGACCTAGTGTCACCAATGAGTATGAATATGGTTCATTTCTTGTCAGGCGTTTGCTGTCTTTGTAACTGGGGCTTTTTTCTTACCCGAAAAAATGAAGTTGCTCTCTCTATGGACACTTGACTGCATTGTGGTCCAGGATCACTGTCTGAAGTCTCCCCTTCAGGTATGAAATCCCCTGGGAGGCACTGAGACCAGAAAAATAAGCAAATTGGATGCAGTCCTAACTTGGCTATCCCTGGATGGACATCTAAGTAACTCCTCGCAATGAAGAAATTGCACTCATGAAGAGCTTGTCCCTGAGGAGAAACAAAACATAGGCCTACAGCCTATGTGCTGCTTGATTGTTGGTTATAAAGGGTATCCTCCTGCCTCTGTTGTGCACGTGTTATACACCCTTGATGACTACAAGGATAATAGCTACATAAGAACAAGAGGATTTCCTGGGTGGACACGTAGGGAGGATGAAGAGCTATCTCTTTCAGTATAAAAACCTTCTCTTGCAGGAGGACTGAGGACAGCAAATGAAGATGCTAGGATTCAGGTTCACAACCAGCAAGGAAGTAACTGTTCATCTAACAGAGAAATGAATTTCAGGACTCTCTGCTGTGAAAACGAAAAGGTGACAAAAGCTTAAGAGGAGAAGGCTTACCTTCAGGAAAGGGAAACTGAAGGGTTACAAAAGGCATTAAGCCTTAAAGTCTATGTCTACATAGCTACAACCAGAGCATGGCTTCAGCTCTTTCTTCCAGGCTGCTCAGATCTTGACTTACTTCCCATCATGTCTGAGACTCACACCAGCTGTTAAGTCCAGATAATGTAGAAACACGGAATCACTTGAGTTGGAAGGGACAATTAAAGGCCATCTGGTCTAACTTCTCTACAGTGAACAGGGACACCCACAGCTTGATCAAGCTGCTCAGAGCCCCATCCAGCCTGACCTTGAATGACTCCAGGGATGGGTCATCAACCACCTCTCGGGGCAGCCTGTGCCAGTGCCTCACCATCCTCATCATAAAAAACTTCTTCCTTATATCCAATTTAAATCTCCCCTCTTTTAATTTGAAACCATTTCCCCTTGTCCTATCACAACAGACCCTGCTAAATAGTCTGTCCCCTTCTTTCTCATAGCCCTCCTTTAGATACTGAAAAGCCACTATCATGTTTCTCCAGAGCCTTCTCTTCTCCAGGCTGAACAGCCCCAGCTCTCTCAGCCTATCCTTGTAGGAGAGGTGTTCCATCCCTTGCATCATTTCTGTGGCCCTTCTCTGGACATGCTCCAACAGTTCCATGTCTCTCCTGTACTGAGGACTCCACATCTCGATGCAGTACTGCAGGTGAGGTCTCACACAGTGCAGAGTAGAACACCCAGATGCGGTCATCTTAGCAGAAGACTAGTGCTGTCAAAATGAGCAAAGTCATCTGATAGGGGGATAAAAGTCATTTGTTTGCAAATTCTGCTGTGCCACTGGCCCTGGGGACAAGCAAACAGGCTCCAGTCTGTTTTATTTACTGGTCAAATACAGCCAAAGATGCAAGTACCTTGGTACTGTGCATAGGAGCTGAAGTCCAAGAAAGAAGTGTGATTTCCAACACGTCTCTCCCTTTGGCAGTGCCTGTTGGCTGGGCTGAGGCATTGCTCCATGAAGCTTTCAGGCTGCTGTGGTGTTGAGGTGCCAGTTGTCCTCATTTAGGCATGTCCACCTGGCCTTACCCCATCCACTGACAGGGCTGTGACTCCACCATACCCTTCCCTACTCTTCTGATCTGAGCAACCTACGAAAGAAGTCCAATATAAGCTGGAACAGGTACCATAAGAAGCATGGCACCCATAGCAGGAACACAATGTCTCATTAGTACCTCACACCTTCCATGAGCAGCAGACCTGTTCTGGTTGAAACAGTTTGTCTGATAGGGTTCTGCAAGTGAGAATAACATGGTCCATCTGGTAGCTCCAGTGCTGGGATCTAAGCCCAGCAGCTTGGTCAAAGTCCAAACAGAAAGTTCAGCCGTAGCTGAGACTCCACTTTTGAAGGATAATAGTTTTCCACTCTCAAGCACACACTTATGAAGTTCTTCTTATAACTGAACACAAAGTAGAACAGGAAAATTAATCGGTGTTTCACAGACAAATGCCTTTCTTTGACCAATTATGCTCATAATTTAGCTTGTTTCAATGACACTTCAGCCAAAATAGAGACAGAAAATGAGCTCAAAGAGTTGAGATTATTATAACAAAATGAATTTTCCTAATTCTGCAGGAATTACAGTTACTTTGTTTTTCCTTTAAGGATATCATGTACAATTTATTATTTAGGGTGGTAATGCTGGATTATCCTGGCAGTGTGCTATTTTAGAGCATCTTTGGGCTATTTTACACAAGGATAAAAGAAGTCCACAAATGTCCATTTCTAATCACTGATCATAGAGGGACTGCAGGATGAACTAGATCAGCAAGAGATATAGCATATCTAGGCATACAGGATACCTCCCACCTTTGAAGCTCTTGACAGCTCAAACCCCTGCTAAAGTTCACTGAAGTGGCCACTGAGGTCAGAAGGTATCAGAAGGAACAAAAGACAAGCTTACAGCCATTCATGAGGAAAGAAGGCCCCAGAAGACTTATATCCTTAGACACCGGGGCTTGAACTATCGTCCTTACAGTTTACCAGGACTTGCCACTTCTCCAGTGGTCAAACTGTGGTCAAGATTAACAAGCAATTTAGCCAGCTGCCATTCCCAAGTACTATCTCCTTTTCTATGAGAACCCCTCTGCCTGGATTTTAGCCAGACATAGCTAACTTTATAAGAGAAGCAGATGTTTTCCAGGATCTCTAATCAGAGGTCCATATATTGATTGCCACTCCTTCAACCTATTTGCCCTAGGAACAGATCTCTTGGTCTTCCTGAGAAAATGAAACGCATTTCCAAAGAAAGCACAAATACTTCTTCCTATTTCTCCTTGTACTGTTGTGTCCTTCCCTACACAACATCCCTATGTTGAGTGAAGACCTATTCCCAGCTTCCCCCTTGAGTATCCAACCTGTACATTGCATCTGTCATAGCCCAGTTGCCTGTGGAGGTCCCTTAGAGCCCTGTAAAGCACCACAGGCACTGAGCTGTCAGTACCTCAACTAGGATATTCATACTGCAGCTTCAAGTAGCTTGCCAATGATGTAAGAGAGAGCTCAGATCATTATCACCCAGTTACCGGCCTGTTCTGCAATGACAAGTCCATCTTTCCTCTTGTTTAATCATGCAGACAACAGGGGGATATAAAGAATATGAAAAAAAGATGGCATCAAACACAAGTATATTTTTACAAAACGTTCCTGTAGCTAATATAATACACAGTCCAATGCACTTTACAAGGCAAGCCCTCTAAATTCTGCTACCTAACACCAAAATTCATATGTTCAGCTGGTATAAATCACTGCTGCTGATTTACACCAGCTGAGAACCAGATCACGATTTCCTAATTAAATAAATTCCCTCTGAGCTAAAAAAGCCACACTTTAAAAAAGTTTAACTATGAATTATTTTATACAGTTTTTCATTGAAGAGAGGCTGAAAGTGGGAAAAGAATGGAAAAGGAAAGAAAGGAAAAGGAAAGAAAGGAAAGATAAAGAGAAGAGAAAAGAAAAGAGAAGGAAAGAAAAGAAAAGAAGAGAAAAGAAGGGGTAAAAAATATATATATTCTGACATTGAGAGTTCAATTTCTTTCATTGGGAAAGAACAGAGAAGTTTGAGAATCCCAGACTAAATCACTCACAATGATAACAGGGTGATACTGAGAGCAGTAAAACTAATTTATTGAGCTGAGTTTATCTGATTCCAGGGAAAGTGAGTACTGCTGAGTGCAGCTCTGACTGCGCTTGAGTCTGACAAGGCACACAGTTCAGATGCAAAATTACATTAAGCAGATGTAGCCCATTAAGAAGTCAAGTCTGAAAATGTACCTCGTCCTGCCATAGCAAATCCTAGTTGAAAACATTGGACCTTTTAACAAAAATCCACGAGAAGATGTTCTTTTTTCAGGTTTTATTACCTTAATCTTCTTTGTGTGTGTCAATCCTAGTTACGGGTTGATGATAAATATAAACCCACCTCCGTGGGATTTCTAACATACTGTAGTTCTGTTTCCTTGCCTCTGCTGAAGAGATGGCAAACATCCTTATCATGAAACCTAGCAGAACCAGTCTTAGATTCATTTATAATCCAGAATTAGTCTAGAAGCAAAGTGGGTAAAGCACATATATTCCTATACAAAACTAAGGTAAAAAACAGTGTAATGAAGGGGATGCAACCAGTTTGTCTCTTTCTTGCACCAGTCCACCAGCAAGGTGATGCCGCGTTAGTTCAGATGAGGATGTCCTCAAGGCAGACACCTGAAGTTTCATGAGATGACTCCCAAACCAGGTGCCTCTCTGTAGGAGAGCACCCTGTAAAATAGAGCATCTGGCAAGGAAAACTTGGCTGGGATTTGTAGGGATGTGGCACTCTGAGGGATGTGGTTAGTGGGTATGGTGGGGGTGGGTTGACAATTGGACTCGGTGATCTTAGAGGTCTTTTCGTCCCTTAGCAGTTCTATTAATTCAATATCAGTGGAATCGCTTTTGTTGTGCTAGAAGAAGGTGAAATTTTTATTTAATGAAAATGTTGTTTAGTCCCTAGACCCATTAATTTACAACTACCCTAAACATACATTTGTATCAACTCTGAAATTAGGAAAAAACAATTGGTCTGGACTGAAAAAGAGTAATAGGCAAAGAGATGTATTAGTCACTGAGGTCCTTGAGTCTCACTGTTGAATTTAAGAGCCAAAAAGGCGTTTTGGAGTGCCTTCCCCTGGCTGTTGGATGTTTGGCTTTGGAGTATTCCAGTACATTTGCTGTGATTCCTTTATTCTCACATACTTCATCCAACATACACGCCTATCGGAGCATTTTCCAAAGCTATTGCCAAGACGTAAGCAACAAGAAATAAGGTCAATGTCATTAGACTGACCAGGATCATTGTGAGGAAGGATGCCATTGGGAAGATGATCGGTGTATTTCTATGGAGGAAAATTTCTCAGCTTATCTAAGTCTCCTAAAGATAAACCAGGACACTTAAGCTGTTCACCAGACTACACAGAGTAATGGAAAACTTCTTTCTTCTTTCCTTTCTTTTTTTTTTTCCAGGGAAAAAATCCACTACTAGCAGTTCAGCTCCATGTAAAACACAGTTACTCAATGGCTTCATTTTGTCCTTTGAAGTTTCTCTGTTTACATTTTATTATCTGAAATAGTCTCTTTAATGGCTGGGGGGAAACAAATGTTTCTTTGTACCGCAGCAGTTAACAATATGGGTCGTGTTCAGGGGCCATGAGTCTGACATTTGGTTCTAACAAGTGGACAGAATGCTTGGATGGTCTCATTTTCTTTGTGAACTCCGTGAAAAGTAACTTCTTTCGTTTCCTTGGAATTATCTGCAGGTCCCGAGATGAAGATGTTCCCTCTAACAGAGCGAAGAGGAAAAAGGGAAGCTAACCAGCTGTATTTAGATGTTTACAATACTTGATTTTGTCCATTGTGTTGCGTGGTTTTGTTTGGAAGCGTATTCCAGCAATTTATGTCAAATAACAGATGTCAGCTGTAATCATCCTGGGCACAGGAGTCATATGGGATCATGCTCTGGTTCTAATAGTCCAGTGTGGCTTAACGCTTGGTTTATATCAAGACAAATATGAAAACAGAAGGACCTCTACAATGAACATCAGGAGAAGGACTTCCAGCATCTGCTCTCCGGATGTCTGTATGAGAAGGGTCATACTAACTCCCAATGGGCACTATTCATCTTACCCTGATCCCCTGGTTGGAGGCACACCCAGATTTCTAGCACTCTAAAATCTTTATTGACAGCACAGAGAGCTGAGGATGGCTGGGCACTCTGCTCTGAGTGTATCTTCTGGGGCAGGAGCTGGATCAGACTGAGCTAGAGGTACCTCCAACCTCAACCATTTGGATATTGGGAACAATTTATTCTATGAAAGAGTGGTAATGCATTGGCACAGGCTGCTCAGGGAAGTAGCAGAGTCATCGTCCTGGAGATGTTCAAGAATTGTGGAGATGTGGTACTGAGGGATATGGTTTATGGGCATGGTGGGAATGGGTTGGGGTTGGACTTGGTAACCTTAAAGCTCTTTTTTCCAACCTTAATGATTCCATGATTCTATATTTGGTGGCCTGCAGGCTTGGCCTGGTGTGTGGGAGGCAGGATCAACCTGATGCTTGCTTGCTTACAGATGGCTTTGCAAAGCTCATTTTTGAGCATCCCTCAGTTTGTTGGTCCACACTGGACCTCTCAGAGCCCTTGGGATCAGAGTTACAGAGGGAAGAAAGTGCACTTGAAAATCACCATATACAGGAGTACGATTCAATTGGGTGAACTTTGTAACTCTTTGAAATGCCCTGGGGTGTCTCCGGGGCTTTCCTCCTCCAGCCCAGGTGAGCAGAGGTCTCCTGTGGGGTCAAGGTCCCTCCTGCAGTGCTCTGCAATGCCTCTAATGGCACCAGATGCTTCCCTGCTGCCTGCTGAGAGGAGCCCTATATTCAGCAGAGGAAGAGTTATGCACAGGGGTCAGGGCAAGCTGGGGAGTTGTGACTGCCTTAAATCAAGCAATTCTTTGCAGCTGTCTGCTTGATGCTTTTATGTCAGGCCAAGGGCTACTCCTCAAGTGTGGATATGCAGGGGGGGGGTTTCTTTGCATTTCCAAATGTGTGGATACTTCCAGCTTGTGCTCCCCATAGCTCACATGCTGCCTGCAGCAAGGAAGGAAGCACCTGCAGAGGTGAGCAGGGAGGTGGTATTTTAATCTATCCATGCCAGATGAGGAGAGCAGCCCTGGACAGAGCAGTTGGTCTGTTTGGAGTTTAGAAAAGGAAACCGTTTTCCTGCCTGACCTTGGCCCTGGTTGACATATGCAGCACTTTGTAAAATTAATTGCATATTGAACAGGTAGTGGAGTGGAAAGGAACCACAGGTGGTGCGTGTTTGCAGTGTCTGCAAGCATCAGAGAGGGGTTTGGGTCCTCCTTTTTGTGATCAGCCTCCCAGAGCTGAGGGAAATTGCTTTGAGATGCACCTTGAGATTTTCTTTGTTGATTGAGTTTCTGTTATTAATGACTTTTATAATAACCCTGTTTATGGTAGCTCATCTTAAACAGCTTAAAAAATTTAGGCTAAGAATTCATAGAATCATTAAGGTTGGAAAAGACCTCAAAGGTCCTCTAGTCCAACCATCAACCCATCATCACCCTGCCCACTGTAATGGATGTTCCATAGAATAGTGGATTTAAACCTCTTTTTCATCTGAAATTCAGTATGAATTTAGAGAAAGCAGCAGATGCTTGAGGAGGCTGATGCTGAGCTGTTGCACACCCTCAGAGCATGCAGATTAGGACAAATATGAGTTGTGACCATTGACAAGAAATGGTGAATCACAGAATTGTTAAGATTAGAAAAGACCACTAAGATCATCTAGTCCAACTGTCCACCTGCCACCAATACTGCCCACTAACCATGGCCGTAAGTACCATATCTACACATTTCTTGAACACCTCCGGGGGCAATGACTCCACCACCTCCCTGGGCAGCCTGTTCCAACGTGTTACCACTCTTTCTGAGAAGAAGTTGTTCCTAATATCCAACCTGAACCTCCCCTAGTGCAACCTGAGGCTGCTGTGTCTCATCCTATTGCTGTTACCTGGGAGACGAGGCCAACCTCCACATGTAGTTCTTGTTTCCTGCCCCACTGATGTCCCCATCACTGTTCCCACAGCTGCAGAGCTTTTCTAAAAGTTCATTATTCTCTTTCCCTTCCAGCTTATTCTGCCTTATCTCAGACCTATGGAGATGATGTTGCCTACTTTTATTTTCACATCTCGTCTTCACTCCAGTCCAGTTTAACTGTTCATCACCACCAAGTAGTGTTACATCTCCCGTTCCAGATAGGGTGAATTTGAGGCCCAGCGTTAGCCCTAGGAAATCTGGAAGAAATGCATCTTTCCATTTCAAAAAGCCCATGTTTGTCAGCAGTTACCACTTAGAGAGATCTCAGATATCGATAACTGCCCTTCCATCCTCTGAGGTTTTCAGCACTTTGGCCCCAGTCCAGAGGAACACTTAAGCACATGTTCAGGTTGTGGCTGTGTTGTGTGGACGGGAAGACTCTCCATAACACAACCCATGGCGTATTTCATGCTCCAGGTTCCTCTCTGCATGCACGAGGGATGCAGCGTTTGCAGCATTTCCCCATATGCCCTTGCTCCTGGAGTCATGCAATTAAGTTACACTCTCTTCTGTTTTATTATTTTTTTAAGGAGACATTGCTAGGTCATGTGGTTTGGGTCAAAACATTGAGAAATTCCACTTAAAGGAGCAAAAACCTCCCCACAACACAGAAATGATCTTCAAAATTACCCATTTACAAGACTGACAAAACACTGTTCACTTAAAAGAAAAACAAAACCAAGCTAAAATGGTCCACAATGCATACTATTGTTATTATTTTTATTATTATTGTTGCTCTTATAATTAGAAAACAAAGCTAATGCTGTGTCCCTGAACAGGGGGATAACTTTTGTTCTAGATGAATAAACCATAGCTCTGCTGAGATATTTAATCAAACGCTGTCTGACTGATGAAACTGCTCCTGAGGGGAAAACAAAGCAAAACAAAACATGTTGTACATGTTAAAGTCATTAATCTCAGGTGGATTTCAAGTTTCCTGTTCTTTCTCTCCCTCTCCCAAGTCTTGTTTTCTACTCTGTCTGCCACATGTAGAGGACAAAGTTTGAGTCTGGTCTGCTCTTAGGGCAACACAATAGTGTTTCAGGACAAGGAAGGCAAATCTTCGAGATGGGTTGAGGGTGTTTAGGATATCATGGGTGGTTGTAGAGTGTGTAATAAGGAGAATGATTTAAATTTGGGGGAAAAAAATGATTTCAGACAATGAAGGATGGTTTCATTGATAGGACAAGGGGAAATGGTTTCAAACTAAAAGAGTGGAGATTTACACTGCATATAAGGAAGATGTTTTTACACAAAGGTAATAAGGCACTGCCACAGGTTGCCCAGAGAGGTGGTTGATGCTCCATCCTTGGAGACATTAAAGGTCAGTCTGGATGGAGCTTTGAGAACTTGGGTGTCCCTGTTCACTGTGGGGGAGTTGGGCCAGATGAACTTTAATGGCCCCTTCTGATTCAAACCATTCTATGATTCTCTGATTCTGCTTCCTGCTTGAATTTTCCTTGATCCCCTAGATGATCCCATTAGAAATGTGTTTGCAAACAGATGGTGCAGGAGAAGGAAAAGCCCAGGGCTGAGTTTTCCTCCCACTACCTCGAGAGCATCCTCCCAGCACTTCCCAGGCTGGTACCCTGACCAGGCAGCACACACACTGGGAGGATGCTGGTGGTTGCCTTCAGGGATCACGGTCCCTTGAGGACTCTTGTATCACCTTCCTGACAAAGGCACCATTCATTGCATTCAGATTTGTCCCTCCTTTCCCCTCTCTCTCCTCTCACCAAGGGCTTCTGTAGTGGCAGCACATGAAACACTGATGGGCTGCCTGCCTGAGTGTGATCAGTGTTGACAGTTTGATGAGTTGATGGTTGGACTTGATGATCTTAGAGGTGTTTTCCAACCTTAATGATTCTATGGCTCTAAAATACTTCCCTTTTTGCGGACTAAAATAAAGGGTTGGGTGGGAGTTTTCTATAATGAATGCCATTTGCCTACCTTTGGGGAGCAAACTAAATGATATAAAAATGGAACAGGGTGAGGATGTGGGGAGAATTCATCAAAAAATACAAAGCCAGCTGGATGCGTGCAAGGTTGAAATCCTCGGTTTTGGAAATATCATTAAATATAAATTGTTTTATTAAATCATGGATATTTCTTCAAACGAATAAATGCTACAAAGCCACCAATATAACACTTTTCAAGATAGCTTGCCTTTTTCCCTCAGGGGTAAGATTGCAATATTTTGAAATAATAATATTTATGGGAACATATCAGCTGTATTTTTCCAGCTAGTGTAAATCAACAGAGCTGCGTGGTAGGCTGTGGAGCTGAGCCAAACGCCACCAGCTGTTAGGATCTAGCAGGGCATGTTAGGAGAGAGGGAACTACAGCATCACCCGACAGAGGCATTCACATTAATTAGGGCCATTTCATTCAGAAATTTGAAGACCTCTGTGTTTCAGAGTCTTGGAAGCTGCTTACTGCAGAGTTGGTACGTGAAGGTCTTGCCCTGCCATTAATGATACATTTTCCTTGCAAACTCCTGCAGAACTGGTTTGTAGCTAATGTTCTCACAAATATCTTCTGGGCCACACATGCACAGAAAACTATTTGGCAGCTACGTTTCATTGCAATTGGAACTGCTGCTGATGCCAGGAGGAAAGCATCCAAAGCATTAAGAACAAGACGACTCTAATTTGCTGGATGAAACAGGACAGTGCAACAAGGGATGTTGGTCAAGGCGCAGCCACTCTGGAAAGAAAAGGGCTCTGGAAACTTGGGAGTTATGGTAAAGTCAGTGTAACAGTGTTGATTAATAGACCTTCCAGTATTGAGAGGGGAGCTGGAAGAAGGAAGAGGACAGACTCATTAGCACGATCTTGTGATAGGACAAGGGGAAATGGTTTCAAACTAAAAGAGGGGGGATTTAGACCAGATATAAGGAAGATTTTTTACAGTATGGATGGTGAGTCCCTGGCATAGGTTGCCCAGAGAGGTGGTGGATGCCTCATCCCTGGAGACACCCGAGGTCAGGCTGGATGCAGCTCTGAGCACCTGACGGAGCTGTAGGTGTCCCTGTTCACTGCAAGGGAGTTGGATTAGAGGACCTTTAATGGTCCTTTCAACTCAAATGATTCTGTGATTCTATGATAACAGGCTGGGACATGGGCTGGGGCCACAAGGACTATGGGCTCAAAGAAGCAAAACTCAGATTAAGCCAGTGGTGAAGGAATTTTAGAAAAGCAAGAAGATACCTTGAGCCTGGATGCCTCAAACTACAAATCTCCAAACACCGCAGCCATTTCAGTTCAACATCTAAAAGTCACTTCCCACCCTGGGGTCAGAGGACCTGCAGATGCCTGGTAGACTTACTCACATCTTCTCTTGCTCCGCAAAGATAAAGTTTCTTCTGGCATGGGAAAAGCAGATGAGGGACAAGGGTCTGACACTGTAGGAGTGAGCTGCACTGAAAACAATGTGCATACAGAGCATTTCTTCCATCTCACTATTTTTTGCGCCAAGCAAAGACTCAAGACATCAGCAAGGGAGCAAGAAAAAGTCATTACAGAACAGAATTGAAATGCTCAAGTTTTCCTTCGGTCAGAACATCCCCTGGCTTCATCAGAACCTGGAATTAAAAAGAAAATTCCTTAAAAGAATGAAGGCTGACCTTGTCTTTAAAATATCAAACAAAGCCAAATTCTGGCTTTGGGATCTGTGCCACCAACCTGTCTGCATGTCAGCCTAAAGACAACCAACCGCTCATCGCGCCGCGCTGCGGAGACATTTCAGTCCACCCGTTTTTATGGGGTGACAATTACACAAACCACTGACAAAGTACCAAAGGCCTCTTTCTACCTGCTCAGTGCTGGGGGAGGGATGGCAAAGAAGAGACCAGTTCCAGCAAAGTAACAAAGGAGAACGAAATATCTCTAAATTTACTATAGCACGCAATGCTAGAGTACAGAATAGCTCTAATATTGCTAGCCATACTATTTTTGCTCTCATACTGCCCATGATGCTATTTTCTTCCAGTTCCCAAGGGCTGCTCAGAGGCTTTTCATGAGCAGCTGACTCCTAGAGAGTGGCTGGAAAAGAAGAAAAAGAGGACAACGGTGTTGTTACGGCTGTATTTCCTTCTGGGAAAGTGCTTCAGTGCCCTACTTTTCTGTAGGATTGATTTGTACAGCACTTTTCCTGGGGTACAGGCTCCCCAGAAATGTTCTGCAAGCCCTCACAGGCTCTGATACCTTCTGCTTCTGGAGCAGATGTCTTTCCTAACACAGACACAGAGATTGTTGCTTGTAGCAAATATATATATATATATAGAGAGAGAGAGAGATGAAGTAATCTTTAGCTAAAATCTCCACTCCACAGCTTCTCAAATTGGAGTCAAGGATTGTTATGGGTCCATTCCAACTCGGGATATTCTGATTCTACGATTCTCCTCCCTGCATGCAGAAGTGAGGAGCAAACCACCCACGAGAGGCATCAGTCACATTTGTTAATGCACTCTTTGGGGACATCGGGATATTTAAGTGATGAGAGGATTGCTGATACAACAGCAAAATGAGAATGGTGACTCTCCACCTCCGAGTGCTCCGTTTCTTTGTCTTGATTGTATCTTGGCTAATTCTGCTCAAAATGAAGAGGTTGGGGAAAGAGGGAATAGAGGAACTCATCTATCCCACGCCAGCGAGTGCCTTGAGCCTTGCTCCTCTTCCATCCTTGGGAAGGAGAGACCCAGCTTGCTTTCCAAGTAGGAAACCTTGAATGAAACATAATAAGCTAGCATTCTGCCGTTGCACCAGAAACTTCAGCATTTATTGCGTACTATTGTTAAGGCTTGTTTATAATATAGAGATATATTTACGTAGGAAGAAGAGCGGAGTAAAACATGAGATATATCTTATAAATATTTCTGTATGTCTGCGTACAAAATAAAATATGTACAGCCACCGATAGTGGTTTTCTCTGCACCAGGGCAAGGTCACATGAAGGACTGCTGTGTTCCCACTCCTTTCTTTGGGGAATGGCTGCCACCTGCATGTCTGCACTCCAGGCCCGGACCCACTCTGCTCTCTGCAGTGTTTTGGGGCTGGTTCAATAGTTTTGCTTGGGAAAAGACGCAGTGGCATCTTTTCCTAAGGATGGGATGGCCCAGTGTGGCAGAGCTAAGAGTGTAACGCCCAAAGGGTAAGAGAAAGAGAGCAGGAGCTTTTTACGTTTTATTATTTTCCACTGGATTTTCACTTCGGTTTCTTACTTTATCCTAATGGCTCCACTATAACCCAAGAACCCCATAACACCCTTCTCAGCGTGCCCTATTCTCACTGTCTCTGGCATCCCATAGCTCTTTGGTTGTTTTTTTTTCCCACGGCTGTGTGTGAAAATCCATCAAGCCCAGACAAGTTAGGGTCAGGTTTTCCTGCAGGAAAGTCCCATTGGAAGTCACAGACCTGCATAAAAGAGAGGTTAAAATGAGCTGGTCATTTCAGGGCATGGACCTGAAATCTTTCCACTTTTTCCATCTGGAGTGGATGCCTCCATCTTATAAATTAAGTCTTTGGCAACAAATGCAGTTATTGCTGAAAAAGTTGTAGAGTTTTTGCTTCTGGGATGGTATTAATGCAGACAGTATCTGTGCAAGAAGGCATAGGCAGGCATGAGTCTTGGTTATATTCTGACAGGAGCTGCTTTTCTTCCCCAAGTGAAAGTTTCTACTTTTGCTTCTCAAAATATTAAGGCACTTGATGGCTGGATGTTATTGTCAACCATAGGAAAGATTTTGGAAGAAGATACCATCCCAAATGAGTTTGTGTCTTCTCAGAGAGCATTTTATTGGTGGGGGAAAGCCTCCCATTTTTTACATTTCTTTAAAGTCACTTTTTTACTTGATGTGATTGCTTATTTTTTTTTTCCTCCTACCATCTTTCTTCAAGTCTATGTCTTTACAAGATGAACGACATCTAGTCAAGGAAACATTTTCTCTTCTCTGAAGCATCTCGGCTCAGCAGAGCGAGGTGTTTTCATTTGCAGACGTATCTCTCGACAGTCCTCTCACACTTTTTACAGGTGACATAGCAGCACCAGTGGTATTTGCAGTGGCACCGCTCCACCACTTTGTCCATGTAGGGGTTGTAGCCTCTGCCGCAGCACATCAGGTCACAGCTGTCGCTCCCATTGGAGGTCTTGTTGCATTGCCTGGAGGAAAGGAAACATGGTGAGTGAGTGTGAAGCCCAGCAGGGCTTTTTGAAACAGTGATGACAAGCTCTGCAATTGGACCTATTGGAGCAGGTCTGGAGGAGTCCATGAGGATGCTCAGAGACTGGAGCATATCTGCTATGGAGACAGGTAGAGAGCTGGGGGTTGCTGAGCCTGGAGAAGGCTCTGAGAAGACCTTACAGTGGCTTTCCAGTGCCTAAAGGGTCTGTAGAAGAGCTGGGAGGGTCTACACTGTCAGGGGTGTAGTGACACAACAAGGAGAAATGGCTTTAAGCTCCTGAGCAGATTCTTACAGCCATTATTTGGCTCTGAACTTATCAGGGAAATCACAACCAATACACAAACATCACACTCGTTTTTAAGAAGGTTAAAAAGGATGACCCTGGGAACTACCAACCTGTCAGTCTCACCTTTGTGCTGGGAAAGATCATGGAATAGATCCTCCTGGAAGCGATGCTAAAGCACAAGGAAGGCAGAGAGGTGATGCAGGAGAACCAGCACGGCTTCACCAAGGGCAAATCCTGTTTGAGCAACCTAGTGGCATTCTATGATGGTGACATTGCATCAATGGACAAGGGGAGAGCCACTGATGTCATCTATCTAGACTTCAGTAAGGCCTTTGACACTCTACCCCACAACTTCCTTCTCTCCAAATTGGAAAGATATGGATTTGATGTATAGACTGTTCAGTGGTAGAAGAACTGGCTTCAGGAGTCCAGAGAGTAGTGGTCACTGGCTCAATGTCTGGATGGAGATTGGTGATGAGTGGTGTCCCACAGGTTAAGTGCTGGTACTGATATTCTTTAATGTCCTCATCAATTACACTGGCAACGGGGTTGAGTGCATGCTCTTCGAGTTTGCTGATGACACCAAGCTGTGGGGTGCAATCAACACACCAGAGGGATGGGATGCCATCCAAAGGGACCTAGACAGGCTGAGCAGTAGGCCTAGGAGAACCTCATGATGTTCAACAAATCCAAGTGCAAGTTCTGTACCTGGGTTGAGGCAACCCTCACTACCAATACAAGCTGGGGGATGAAAGGATTGAGTGCAGCTCTGCCAAAAAAGACCTGGGGTTACTGGTGGATGGGAAACTGGACATGTGCCTAAAAAGCCAACTGTACCCTGGGCTGCAGTGTCGAGGGAGGTGATTCTGCCCCTCTGCTCTGCGCTGATGAGGCCTCATCTGGAGCACTGCGTCCTGATATGGAGTCCTCCATACAGGAGAGACATAGAGCTGTTGTAGCATGTCCAGAGGAGGGCCACAAAAATGATGCAAGGGATGGAACACCTCTCTTACAAGGAAAGGCTGAGAGAGCTGGGGCTGTTCAGTCTGGAGAAGAGAAGGCTCCAGTGAGACCTGAAAGTGGCCTTTCACATTCTAAAGGGGAGCTACAGGAAAGAAGGGGACAGACTCTTTAGCAGGGTCTGTGGTTACAGAACAAGGGAAATGCTTTCAAGGTTGAAGAGGGGGAGATTTAGGTTTGATATAAGGAGAATGTATTTTACAGTGAGGGTGCTGATGTACTGGAACAGGTTGTCCAGAGATGTGGTGGATGCTCCGTCCCTGGAGACTTTCAAGGCGAGGCTGGATTGGGCTCTGGGCAACCCGATCCAGCAATGCACATCCCTGTTCATTGGAGTTGGACCCAATGACCTTTAAACGTCCCTTCCATCTCTAACAATCCTATGATTCTATGATTCTATAAGCAGCTATCCCATTCTCCTAAAATAGTCCAAGTTGGGTCACTAGATGTAAAAATGCAACAGGCATTGACTTTTGGATAAGATGAACCATGTCCTGCAGATGCCATTTCTCTAGGAACTGTAGAGATCATAGAACCAATGAATCACAGAATCATTAAGGTTGGAGAAGACCTCTAAGATCCCCAAGTCCAACCCCAACCCTTCCTTACCATGCCTGCTAAACCATGTCCTCAAGTGCCGCATCTCCATGGTCCTTGAACACCTCCAGGGATGGTGGCTCCACCATCTCCCTGGGCAGGCCATGCCAATGCCTCACCACTCTTTCTGAGAATAAATATTGCCTTATATCCAACCAGAACCTCTCCAGTACCACTTAAGGCCATTACCTCTCATCCTAACACTGCTAACCCGAGAGATGAGGCTAAGACTCACCTCACCACAACCTCCCGTCAAGGAGTTGCACAGAGCCATAACGTCTTCCCTGAGCCTCCTCTTCTCCAGGCTGAACCAAACCAATCCCCTCAGCTGTTCCCCATATAGCCCAGGGAGAAAACATTCACGTTGGGTCAGATACTTGGCTGGATACTAATGCTTCAGGCCAAAAGATCTCATTGTGCACCCAGCACAGTGAGGCTGTGAGCTGGATGGATGCTTGACACTAATGTAGGAAAGGCAGTTTGATGATTGCGGGGGCATTGCTGACATCTCTCCTTAATTCCCTCCTGCCTATCTAGTTTGGACAGAAACAGCGTAAGGCCGGTTGGGGTAGAGAAAGAAGAGATGAGCATGAGTCTGACACTTGGACTGAACACTCCAGTAACAGAAGAAAACAAATCCATGAGATTTATAGGAATTCCTCATGAGGTAATGCTTTAGGAAAAGTTATGGTATTAATGAGGTGTTGAGATTTTGTTCTTGTCCTTCCCTTATTTATTTCTGACTCAGGCAGGCCTCCTGTTTGTTGTTTCTGACTTGCATTCCTCACCAGGCTCAGATTTTAAAGGCTCCCCCCCTTCTCCCCTTCATTCAGGAGTGTATGTAAATATTTAAAAACCTTTGAAAGCCTCTACCAAAGGTGAGGGCTGCCACCACACTGAGCGTGTTTGCCCAGAACCGAAGGCACTGTTACTTCCCCATGGGCCAGGGCCCCTCCTCCAGGAAACCTTTGAACAAATCCTCATAAACAGATTCATAAAGGCAACAAATATTCAGAGCAAATGTTCAAATATAAGGATGTTGATATTAGAAGAGGGGGGAGAATTTGACGATCTCATTCAGCTTTGCTGGAGACTGGAAAGGTTGCTGCCCAAAGGTTCACCTAGAGAGGATGTTCCCCCTTGTCCTAAGAACCCATTCAAATGGCCAAGAAAAGGGAAATGATGACCCTCTGACTCCAGTCTGCCATCTAGGAGTCTGTTCTATCCCATTTAGAGAGCAAAACTCTTCCACCTGCTGTCTGGGAACAGAGAATCACCCTTTCCTTGCTCTCGCTCCAGTGGGATGCAAAAAAAAAAAGGGGGGGGGGGGGTCAAGATAAGATTTCTCATAGCAGCACCCATCCCACACAGCTTAAAATATAGGCAAAGAATAAAATCTTACAAAAACATCTTCAGGTTTATCACCATTTGGAATCAAATATCAGGGACATTCTGGGGACATTCTGGAAGATGGGAGGATGAAGAGCCAAAAGCAACGCTATAACACTATCTTGAACCTAAATATGTTTCTAGAAGAGTTTTCTGACCATGCCTCTAAGCGTGTTCTGTTTTCTGCTTTAAATTATAGGCATGGGTGAATTTTCTTAATTTTCTTTCCTTTTTTAACAAATAGAAAAAAAGTGAGTTTCTCAGCTGTAACTGTCCGTGTAAAAAGCAAGTGAGGAAGACAAGGGAGCAAAAAGACCAGAGTTTATCCACAGAAGCTGCTCCTGGATGTCTGCTTTCCAAGCCCACGGCTGCAATCCCACCAGGCTCCCTGCTGATGGGTTAAGTTCAATGTCATTTGTTTTGGGCCTGGTCCAGCACAATTCCAACAACTCAGAGAAATGCCCTCCTCCCGAGTCTCAGGGAGAAGACATGAACATGGACGATTGCACCTTAACACAACAGCATAATCTCTAGCAGCACTTGGAAGACCAGTTATATATGATGCTGCAGCCGTAATCCCAGCCAGGGTCCTGGCTCAGGAGCAGGCTTTCACGTTGCCACAGTGTTTTGTCCTTCTTTATGCAAGAAGGGAAGAGGTCAGCCCTGCTGACAGGACAAATCCCACTCAATCTGCTTGTCCAAAATCTCCCCCTTCCAGGCCTCATTTGGAAGACCTCTGCTGTACATATTATAGAGGCACGTCATAGAATGGCTTGAGCTGGAAGGGACCTCAAAGATCATTTAGCTCGAAGCCCTTTGCCACAGGCAGGGTTGCCAACCACTAAATCGGGTATGTCACTGTACATCACCCTCTGAGTCCCAACAGCCTCATCATGGGGATGGTCCTTGGCACAGACAGGCAAGGATATCTTTGCATTTCTGAGTCTTCCCCATTTCACACCTCTGAGCCATCTCAAAGATACCTCCTGGGGAATTTTCCCCTAGCATACCCATTTCAGAGGATGGAGAAGCAGGTTTGCTGCTCTGTTTGGATTTTGAATTAGAAATCTAAATACAGCAAACAGGAGTACAGTGTGGATGGCAGCCTAGAATAATGGAATCATAGAATATCTTGAGGTGGAAGGGACCCATAAGGATCACTGAGTTAACTCCTGTCTCCACATTGGACCACCCAAAAATCAGATCATAAGATCAGACCAGAGCTTGTTCAAGCTATCCTTAAAACCACCTGAGTTCTGTTTTAGGAGAATTGAGTGAACTGGTCTAGTCAGAAGCAAGATGGACCACAATTAGACTAAATGATGTGAGAGGTCTTTTCCAACATTCGTGACTCTATGATTCTGTGATTCTATGATTCTAAGATCAGGGACTCCTTTTCTACCTGGAAACAATCCATCTTCTACCATCCCACATAGAACAGACATTCCAGATCTCTTAGGGTCTTGCAGGAAAGCAAGTACTTTCTGGCTAGAGATGATGTCCTTGTGAGTCTGTAACTGCCTGCCTGGCCCAGTACTCTGCAATGTCTGTGGAAATCACAGAATCATAGAATCATTAAGGTTGGAAAAGACCGCTAAGATCAAGTCCAACCATCAACCCATCACCATCATGCCCACTAAACTATGTCCCTCAATGCCACGTTGAGGATCTCCTCAGGTGGGAGATGCTGTTTAGAGAGAAAAACACAAATGAGACCACTTTCTGGAGTCTGTCCCCTCATACTTCCCCAACATCTGGGCTGCTGAATTTGGGATGATGTTCCTGCTTAACCTCATGGTGTCCCCTTGGGCACGATTTGTCTCATCCCTGTCTGACCTCAGGGAAACCACCTGTCTCCATGAACTCCAGCAGCCACAACTCCCAGAAGACACCACTGCTGAGTAAAGAAATTCTTTCTTTTTTTTCTCATTTAGATCAAATTTCTCGTCGTTTCTCTAGTGCCCCTTGCTCCAGTAATGTCATGCTGCACAGCAGTACATAAAAGAAAAAGAAAAATAATTGGAGTCCCCCAGGAAGTATGTAAAACAATGGGCATAGCTAAAAATACATCAAAGTGCACAACTGCATGTCAGATTTTAAGGGCAGGATCTTAACTACTTTTAAATTGCTTTCTCAGCCGTGGGGAATATCTGGAGACTGACACTGAACAACTGTACGAAAGAGAGTTATCAATACTTCATGTCAGCAAGGGGATATCAAGGGAGATCCTGGAACCAGCCTGTATTTTCATTAAAGAAGAGAGAGTAAACTTACAAACTTGTGGATAATGCTGGGGAGAAGGGAGCTGAGAGCATTTCTGAGAGTGGATTAAAATGCAAAGCAAGCAATGCAGTCTGAGAAAGATCCAGATAAATGTGGGAATGTTCTCAGGAGAGTCAGAGGAGCAGAGAGGAGCTGTTTCAGAGAAAGCAGAAAGGGTTGAGGGAACTGGCTTAGGGAACTGTGTAAGTAAAGCTGTCTTCCCACCTATCAAGGATCATTACAAAAAAAGAGAGAACAACTTTTTTTTATATGAAGAGAAAAAGACAACCAGCCTAATTTGGAAAGAAAAAGGAAAAGGGAAAAGAAAAAGAAATATAAAAAGAAAGGAAATTCAGGTTAAGTCAAACATGATTCAGAGGATAGTAAAGCTCTGGAACAGGTTGTCTGGAGAAAATGGTTTTAAGAGAAGTGATAAACACCAGTGATGGACCAGGTACTCTCTATTCAGTCTCACTATGTGGAAAGTCATTCCTGCTGTCCTCTAACCTCAACACCGGTTTGATGTAGAGGGACTAAATATATTAGGAGAACTGGCTTATCTTTTCCACCTAAATTCACATTCCACTGCAATTTTACAATAAGTAAATTAATGATTCACAGATATTTTCAGGTCAAATCCAGGTCTCTCTAATCTTCCCTGAGATTTAAATGAGAAAAAGGCTGAGAAACTACAGATGACCCAAACTACAGATGGCCCAGCTATTGAAATTGGTGCCAACTACGAGCACATTGCCTTGGAAAGATGGAAAGAGCAAGTGGGAGGAAAAGAAAGATACTATTTTTCTGAATTTCCTTCAGTGTAAACTTCTGGAACACCCACAGAAGAACAGTTCATTATTTCTCAGTCAATATAGATGTCAGGAGGAAATTTGTCGTTCAGAGCATGGTGAGGTGCTGGCACAGGCTGCCTGGAGAACCTGTGGATGCCCCATCCTTGGAGATGTTCAAGGCCAGGCTGGATGGGGCCCTGGGCAGACTGATCTGGTGCCTGATATAGTGGTTGGCAACCCTGCTTGTGGCGTGGAGTTGGAACTTTATGATCCTTGAGGTCCCTTTCAACCCAAGCCATTCTATGATTCCATCATTATTTGTTGAGTGCCATGAACAAAAGGTGGCATCTGGGATAAGGGCTCCAAAATTACTGAACTTTCATATGAATTCTAACCAAGTTGAAGTTCATCATATTGTGCCCTCACTGCGTGACAGAAACTCAAGGAGGCTGTCATGGACACCAAATGTTATTGTCCACCCATAACTACTACTTGTCCCCCTCTAAATATGGGTGATACTGTAAAGAAATTTTGTTGTCCCCATAATCACACAAGACCAAGGACATTTCCCACCCAAGCAGATGAAAAGCGGGATAGTAGGATACAAATGGGATCAAAGCAAAGGGGTCTCATTGAATGTTGAATATCAGTGGGTCCATTTCTGTCCTGATCTGGAGTCCTCAGTACAGGAGAGACATGAACCTGTTGGAGCACATCCAGAGGAGGGCAACAAAAATGATCCAAGAGATGGAACACCTCTCCTACGAGGACAGGCTGAGAGAGCTGGGGCTGTGCAGCATGGAGAAGAGAAGGCTCCAGGGAGACCTCAGAGTGACCTTCCAGTATCAAAAGGGGGGCTATAAGAAAGAAAGAGACCGATTCTTTAGCAGGGTCTGTTGTGATAGGAAAAGGGGAAATGGTTTCAAACTACAACAGGGGAGATTTAGACTGAATACAAGGAAGAAATTTTTTACACTGAAGGTAGTGAAGCACTGCACAGGTTGTCCAGAGAGGTGGTTTCCTCATCCCTGGAGACACCCAAGATCAGGCTGGATGGGTCTCTGAGCACCTGACTGAGCTGTAGGTGTTCCTGTTCACTGCGGGGAATTTGGGCCAGATGATCTCAACATGTCCCTTCCAATTCAAACGATTCTATGATTCTTTCTTTGTAGCATTCAGTGAACCTTGCTATTTCGACCATCAAAATGTCAGAGGTAAGCAGCCACAAAGATGTTGTAGCCAAAACTTGTCACCACCAAGCAGCAGATGCATGGTCAATTAACTCCATGCATGTTCTTATCCAACAAAACATATCAGCATAAGACACCTCAGGAGAGAGATAAAACTAATTTTATGTATTGCAAAATAAGAACAAATACACGGACAAGAAGCAGCCATGAAAGGACGGCCACATTCATTGCCAAAGTGAGTCAACAAAGGCGTGGTGGCCGATCAGCTCTGCTTGGCTTCAAAACAACACTGCAGCCCAATTTCTGTAGCGTAAGGGAGCTCCTTCGCATCTTCAGCAAAGAGGGAGTAGTATTTGCTTGTCTCCAAGGCAGCTCTGGGAAAGATCAGTAATAAACAACTCAGTAATCCCTTCAAGGCTTCAGAAGCCGGAGGCCTTTGCCTGTATCGCAGAATTTCCCTTTCCTTGGATTCCTTATGGGACTTTAAACAGACTTTGAAATACGATACGTTGCACCCTACTGATAAAGGAGGTTAATACTTTTGCTTCTTTTCTCACAACAGAGATCCCTATTTTATAATCTGCTATTCTTTATCTTCTGCTTGAAGCTGATAATGAATTTTTCAGTCTGGAGAAGCTGAACAACCTCATTAAAAGATGAGTTACAAGGTGTTTTCTTCCAAGAAAGCTATGAAATATATATGTAGTATATATATAGAAATATATATACATATTTAGAATCATAGAATCATTATGGTTGGGAAAGACCTCTAAGATCACCAATCCCAGCTCCAGTCCATCCCCACCATGCCCATTGGCCATGTACTTCAGTGTCATCTCCATGGTTCTTGAACACCTCCAGAGACAGTGACTCCACCACCTCCTTGGGCAGCCTGTGCCGATGCATTACCACTCTTTCTGAGAAGAAATATTTCCTTATATCCAAGCTTACTCTCCCCTTGTGCAATTTAAGGCCATTCTCTTTCATCCTAACCAACCTCTCATTCCATGTGGTTAACTCATATCAAAAATCATATAATCCACATGCTACTCCACAGATTTGCTTCTGTAGATTTTTCTCCAGGTGGTTATTATTAGCTATGTAAGCATGACGGTGGCAAACAAACCCATGGAGTTTGGCTGCCATCAATGAAGGCTGTGGCTGCAGCAAGCCAGTTGCAAAATTAAGCTCCTTAATCAGATTTTGAGCACTTCAAAGGGTGGTGAGGCTTCAAATCGCAGGTTGTTGTTCAGCTCCCTGGCTTTGAAATCTGGATCCACCCCAACTGCTTGGAGGCATGCGGATTCCCAAACCATTTCTAATTTCAACATGAAATTAAGGAGGGCCAAAATGTCTTAGAAAACACTTCAGGCTTGTGCTGAATAAGGCTTTGAAAAAGCTTTCAGAGAAAAGCCCTGAAAGGCTTTGGAGTAGCCAGGTTCACATTTTCTGAGTGGAATTTCACATAGTTCCACTACAAAGTAACTTGACTCCTTTTCCTGCCTGAAGTTAGCACAATGAGTTCAAGCAATGTGATGGATAATTATAGAGACGGAAGCAACCGATTAGATTATCCCTTCCACCCATCTACTAGTGCAGGATTGCTCCCTAGAGCATACAGAAACCCAGTATGAACAAAGTGTTGCAGCTATGTCAGACCTTGTCCTGCTCCCAGTGCTCTCCAAGCAAGATATGACCAGGCAGAAAAGACTTTTCCTCCTCATGATGCAAGACAACTCACTTTTTGTAAGGAAAATCTGAATGTTTTAAATACAATTAAAAGGTTATTAATGGGAACCTCTCCCTTCTACACCCCTTCAGAAGAAGAAAGTGAGGCTGGAAAGTGGTGAAGCTGCCCAGACTGAGGTCTCCTGGAGCACAGTGAGAAGGGTCTGCACAACGATGCCCTACAAGAAGGCCCGCAACCACAGGACAAGAGCTCATAGCCTTAAATTGTACCAGGGGAGGTTCAGGTTGGATATGATCAGGAAATATCTTGTCAGAAAGAGTGGTAATGCATTGGAACAGGCTGCTCAGGAAAGGGGTGGAGTCACTGTCCCTGGAGGTGTTCAGGAAAAGGGTAGATGTCATACTGAGGGACATGGCCTAAAGTGTCACAGGCATGGGTTGATGGTTGGACTTGATGATCTTAGTGGTCTTTCCAACCTTAAGGATTCTATGATTCTGCTCTTGAACACAAAGAGGTCAAAGAGGGAATAGGCAAATGACAGAAAAAGGGAGAAAACAAACTCAGAGACCACTATTAAAATCCTTTTTTGATTACAGTTGCTGTAAATGACCTTAAAAATTAGCCTAGTAGAAAAAAGCAGGATTTCTCCCCAAAATCTTTGATGTGAACAAGGATAAAATTTTAAGATGCCTCTGGGACTTGGCTTATAGAATAAAAACCTCTTTGGGCTACTTCCACACAAGCTTTTTACACCACTGTGGGATAAGCGTGAGCCATGTATTTTTCCTGCTCTCTCCGACAGCTGCCCCTTTGTGCTCCTGCTTCCTTGTCCCTGTCACCAAGCACTATCTCTGCAACTGGAATAGAGCCATCGTGTTTAAAACACATGAAATGTCCTCTCTGTGAGAGAAACAAAAATTCAGAGGAAAAAAGGCATCCATGGGAGGAGGAGGAAGAAGAATGAGCCCATCTGCAAACACATTATACTTGTTTCTTCTAATTTAAGAGAAGGGGTTGCAATGGCTGCCAGTTTTGAGACACTGGGTATCTTCTCAAGTGTGCTGAGCGTAACTACATATGACCTTACAGCGTGGCCCAAGAGATGACCCCAACTCAACATAGGTCTATCTCACCCTCCTCCCCTCTCGCAGTCATCATCATCTTGCACATCCAACAGTAAGGAGCACTTCTTGACAGGTTCCTTTTGAAAGTCATCCCCTCCTGCCTTAATATCTCGCTCCTCTAAGTCCTCACTCAGTCTCACTTCCCCTGGACCCTTGCCTGGCTCACAATCTGTGCTCTAACCCTGCTCAGGATAAATGGACGCCTGCAATACTCATTTTCCTATCCTCAAGAAAAAAAAAAGATCACTCAAGACCACAACATATTTTTCATCCCTTGCTGGGATAAGATGGCAAAATCTCCTGTAAAATGAAATTATAGGAAGCCGTGTCTCCCTCCTCCTCTAAAAGGATTTCAGCTCATGAAAAATGTTTCACTTGGCAGATTTCTAATGAATTCAGCTTGTTTTTGACACAACCTGTTGATTTCACACGATTCCTATAAAACCAGCTTCCAAATAACCTCCCCAGTTTTTTCATTGCAAAACAGGGAGTTTCAACAAAGAGGTCATTTTAAAAACACGAATTTGTCAAAATCCACACAAATCCATAGAAACACTGCCTCTGCTCAAATGACATTTTCCTTCAGACAACACTTTTAGCACATGCTTTTTTCCCTACAACCCTCAATGACTCATAAACATCTTCACTTGCTAATTACTGCTGGACTGTTGGGCCAGCAATGAACGTGCTGTTGTATTGTGGTCCTGCCACTGCCTTCCATTCTAATGGAGGATACAAAGCCTTAAACATCACACAACATCAGAGATCAAAAAGGACAGGCTTCATACAAGGTGTCTCACTCAGCTTTCATCTTCACCTGGTCAACTCCGGTTGCTGATATATAGCCTGTAGAATTGTGGTCCTAGAATAAACGACCACTGCCAAAGGATATCTTCTATAGTCTCCTAAATATAAATTCCTACTAATCAAAGATAACCAAAAAGGATTATTCTTATGTGCATTGAGGTCATTTACTTCCTTTCTGTCATAGTAAAACCTTCACTACATTCAATGCACAATGGAAAGACCATTACGTCCAACAAGAGTTGAAAGGAAGATGCCCTGCAAAAGAGCACTTGCATGCACCTTGCAACATGACAGCCTGAGAGTGCACAACAAGGTAGCACAAAGAGCATAGAAGAATGATGAGAACACTCCGAAAAAAAAGCCAAGTCAGCAGATAGCAGTGAATGAGCCATCTTGAAATCCTGCCATTGCATTCACTTAACAGAAGTCCTGAAAATCCTGCAAAATTCTGGAAATACACAACTGTTTGGCTGTCAGAGGGTCTAGTGCCCACCTGTGGTATTGATTTGTCATAGAGGGAGTTACACAAATCATGGGAAAAGACATGCGTGTCTGCTTCCTGGCACAGCCCTGTGCCCACTGAAGGCTTGAGTGTGATGAACTTAAATCACCAATGCCAATGGAATGAAGTCATATCTCTTCATAGACATGAGCAATCCAAACATGCATGGCTTCTTAAAAGGCAGTGGAAGAAAAATCCTCAAGATTCATCCTTGTGGGTGATGGGGCTTTTTTTAAGGCTACCAGTCCTAATTGGCTTAACTTAAGCTTGCCTACTTAGGGGAACCTAAAAGTAGAGTAACAACTCATCAGATGAGCAATGATTGCAAGAGGAACTCAATACCATCAATATCTTCTGCTTGATCATTGTACCTGTGGAGATGAGCAGCCTATATGGTTTTCTTAGGGTATTTCGAAGGTATCTTGTGCCTACCTCTATAATGCAAGGTATCTACAGCTCCATCTTAGCCACAACCACCACTGAGAGTCTTGGGCATCTCTGTACTGCACTGATCATCAGAGATAATTTTTGCCTGTGGATGTGTGGTACCCCCACAATGATTTGCCTGTTATTCATACATGATCCCTTCTGCCCCTTCTTAGGGGCACAAAGTGCAGAACCCTCACCTGTCCTGGGTCCCGTGTGACCCCACTTTCTCATTCTTCATGCAGAAATCAGGCGAGCTCTGCAGGTAAATCAGCTCTGTCTCCTTAACCGGCCTGATATCAATATCCTTTGGCACGAGGTATTTGCGTGTGCCCATGGGCCGATGAACGACCTTGGTGGCTGACAAATACTTGTTTTTGAGGTCCAGTGCAATGTCTCGCAGCTCTTGAAGGCCTTTCCAACAGGTCTTGATAGAGCATGACCCAGAAACTCCATGGCACTTACATTTCATTTCAAGAGAGGCTTTCAAGACCTGCAAAAAGGAATGCAGGAGTTAGGAAATGTCCTTCTCTTAAGGCCAATCATCCCACAAGCTTGCTAAATAAGAATCTTTCTTAATGGAGACTGCTATAGAAAAGGCCTACTGCCCTGATTTCTGCACAGTTGTGCTTGAGCAGCTACTTGCAAAGGGAATGAAATCCCACAGCCCCTTGGTGATCACTGTTAGCCCAGGACTGCTCTCAGCAGGACACATTTGCAGCCAGCAGACAGAAGAACACGTTGAATTTTGATCAGATATCTACATAGGGCTGCATTTACACTCTCTAAATTAGGAGCTGAAAGTCAAAGCAATCCATAAATAGATTCTTAATGCGCATGTCTGCCTGCAACACGTTTAGGCATTGGGTAACAGATGTCAAGGCACTGATGAATTCAAAGAACCCACGCCCTGCCTTTCTGCTGAGCATGCGGCCAGCAGAGCCTTTTACTTCAGTTCTGCTCTGGTCTGGTAGGATATAGCAGTGAATCCACCAGCCATGACAACTCTGCGTCCCAAGTGAAAATTTGCCCATTGCAGTTGAAACAAAAACTCAAGACATAGCAATAATAATAATAAGATAGAGTAGGAATGCAGGGAACCATAGAGAAAAACACCCAGAGGAGGTGATTTTGATAGGGTTTTGCTCTGCAAAGGTAACTTCAGCCCATAGCTACACAGTAAGCTGCCAATGAGCTCAGTATGCTCCAAGTTTTGCCCTAGAAGGACAAGTTGAGTGGTAGAACCAGTGCAGGGAACTGCTGAAGCCCTTACAGCTCCCCACCCCAATTTCTTAAGCTGCATGAAAGGCTGCAGTGGGGATTTGCTCCTTGGGGCATGCCAAGCAGCATGCACAGTAAGTGTTATCTCTCCATTGGCACAGCCACTGAATGCAAGCTGTTAAGAGCGGCTTCTGCCAGACAGGGGAGTAATCACTAGCAAAGCAGTTTGAGAAGGAACACATCAGCCCTCCTGGCTGCAGGGATGGCTGAGAGGCAGCTGCTGCTGGACATGTTTGGCAGATGGTAATCCTCTGTGCTTACACAGCACTTCACGTGTGCAACGCCCTTGGCAGAGCACCAGGGGACCCATCCCCACCACACCTCCTGGAGTAAGCAAGCTGCAGCCATCCTTGGCTGTGGAAAGGGTGGCAATGACACATCCCACCCATGGTTCTAGAGGGCTGGAATTAGCAGTTAGAGCCTCCTGAGGCCCAGCATGACTGATAGCCACAGTCTTCAGCAGGCCAAAGGAGTTGAGAGCAATCAGGGAGAAACCTGCTCCTTTCGCTAGCTGATAGAGACACTGAACCTCACAGAGCGACCGACCACTAAAGAGGACTGTACAAGTACAATAACTCTTGTGGATTTGTTACCTGTCTCCCTACTTCACTGTTGTGCAGATGCATCAGTTTATTGGCTTGTGATCCTGATTTTTTCATCTTCATGGGAGCATCTGAAAATTTGGACCCCATGATAAGACCATAGTTGAGGTTGTCTGCACATCCTCCCCATCGATACCCAGGTCCAGGTGTCTCACCTGGGATGGGACCACAGGAACAGCCAGGGAGGTCCCCGGTGGTGCAGGCTCTGGCAATGGTATGGCTGATGGCAGCAGCAGAAAGGGCATACACAAATGCTGACTCCCTTGTACCTGCAAGAGACAAGAAACTCCAGCTCAGGCACCTGGGATGGCTAAGTATTCCCCAAAAAGAGACCCACATAATCTCTGCCCCGCAGAACAGCAAACATCCCGCCTCCTTGCAGCTGAGACCTCTACAGGCATCATCAGCTTGGAGAAAATCTCCAATGAGAGCTTTTCAACATGTGAGACAACATCCAATTTCAGGTTGCCCAGAGAAGCTGTGGATGCCCATTCCATGGAGGCCTTCAAGGCCAGATTGGTTGGGACCCTGGGCAGCCTGATCTGGTGGGTGACAACTAAATGATCTCTGAGATCCCTTCCAACCCAAGCCATTCTATGATTCTATGATCTTAGCAGGGGAAAGAGGTACATGCTCAACAAGGTTCAACTTGCCCACTGTGGTATGATCTGCTTTTGGAGCATGTGGAGGAATCATAGACACACAGAATGGCTGAGGTTGGAAGAGACCTCCACCCAAGGCAGCAGTGCTGTTTACCTCTCTCTAAGTCCAGCAGGTAGTTAGGAGCCAGCTCGATGGAAGAGCAGTTCCACCGCATGTCTGAGAAAGTTTTACGGCAGGTCTTTATCACTTCCCGTGCCGCCTGGATGATGGTCTGCATCAGCTCCAGGTTGCTGCGGCACAATTGCACCTGGGAAACCACCAGGCCTTCTAGCTGCTTGCAGTGCTGGGTTTGATTCAGGGCCAAAGCTGAAGGAGTCTTGGACAGAGCTCTGAGGAGACAAGCATATGCAAAAAAAGGCATTAGAACCCACAAAGAGTCGGTCTTTGTGTCAGTATTAATTCCTTGACTACCTCCAACCCAGCAAAAGCTTTGGCCTGTGTTCATCTGACCTAATATTAGCTACATGCAAATTACATGCCTAGTTTAAGCTGATGAGAGAGATGGGAAACTGTTCAGAGTCATTTATCTCATCTAAGGTAAATGTTGAAGATGGGTGGGACAATTCGCCCTTAAACCTGTGTGTTTCTCTCCATCAACAAGAGGAGCCAGAACAAATCTCCTGGGGTGAATGCCAGGTTGACTGATTGTGTAAATCCTTATGGGAAGGGTTTTTTTTTTTGCAGAAGAATGAAGAGGACAGACCTCCCAACAGAGTGAGAAACAACCCGTCAGTTCCATGATAATGGAAATCTGGGTCCTCCACGACTGTGGTATTCAGAAAAAAAAAAAAGTGAGGTTGGTTTTATCAGTGATTTGCATTCAGCATCTGTCTCACACACTCTTTAAGGATTATACTAAATGTCATGTGATTAATCATAGAGAAAATCCCCTGCAAGATCTAGGAAAAAGCCACCAAGTTTGCAAAACAGATGCTTTCCCATGGAGTTAACGCCAAGGGCCTCCACCAATTCCATCACTGTTGCACTTAGATATCTAAGTCTATTTCTCTAGTCTCTGAAGATTTAGTGCAGAAGCACAGTGCAAATACATGCAAAGAGACTATCATGGTCAAAACTTAGGAAGAATCCACCAGAACCAGAATACAAGTTACCACGGAAGAAATCAATAGTACCCCATAAGGCCCCATTGGTTCTTGCAGTATGCAATGTCTCACACTCCAGGTAAAAAAAAAAAGAAAGAAAAAAGAAAATGGTGCCATGCCTCAGAGCATGCTGTGCTATTATTTCTCAAGCACCCAAAATGATCAGCAGAAGCCTGGTGTGTAACTCTCTTTGTATCTTTATGACCTGCTTAGGGCAGTCATAAATGTTATTCATTCCCATAAAACAACTTTCTAGCTGGCTGCATCAGTACCTGGCATATGATCCTGGCAACACAACTGCTTTAACACATATTTCCTTCTCTCCTTGTTAAATGTTGCCTTTCAGTTTCATCCTAAGCCATCTTGGTTAGTTTGGCATATTAGCAGACACATTTCTGGGCATATTTTACTTTATTGCTGTAACATCCACGTCCTTCAGAAGTTAAATAAGATGGAAATGGAGCTAAAAATGAGCCCTAACCAAGATCAGGGATATTAGCTCTGATCTCCAGCTTTCAGGAAAACACATCTATATTCCACCGACTACCTCAAGGTTGGCTCAAACCAGCTGCTGTGTATGTTGGAGCTCTCCCCAGGCTGTGCATAACTGCTAACCCCAATCCCTCCGTGAGTGGGAAAAAGCTAAAATCCTTGCTAGGGCTGAGCAGGTCTGCGCTGACAAATTCCCAGGCGACTGGAATTTGGCATTTCTGGTGCTGGATAATCAGTGGCAAACTTGGAAGGGAAACCACCACTCTGCTAGCAATGTAAATATATACATCATACAGATATTTAGAGAGGTCTGTTAAATATACAGAGAACAGAAGTTTTGGACAAGGGGAAGAAGTGAGTAGAGTATTTAATTGTCAGAAATTATGCACCCGGTTCTCAGTGAGCTCAGACATATCATGCTCTTGAAGGCAGAGAGCATAGGTCTTGGAACGGTACCAATGTCGTCTGACTACAAACCTCCATGGTGAGGACTTCATGTTAGTCCTCCAGGGTCCTCCTTTGACCCGTGGAAAGAAAAAGCTCCTATAAGATAATCAGCTGATGCACATTGGAGATCTACAGCAGAATAATTACAGAATCATAGAATGGCTTAGGATAGATGGGACCCTAAAGATCACTGAGGTCCATGAGGCAGGGTTGCTAACCACTAGATCAGACTGCCCAGGATCCCATCCAACCTGGCCTTGAATGTCTCCAGGGATGGGGCATCCACAACTTCTCTGGGCAGCCAGTATCAGTGAGGCTAAGGTGACTGATGCCCTGAAAGCACTCTGCGCTAGCTGTAGGGGGAACTTAGGCATCAAGCTTGGATGCAGCCATCTGGACTCTATAAGCACAGAGATGGGTGAGATGAGTCCAACCGCCAGCATCTGGTGCCAGAAATCTGAGAAAGTTTATTCCAGAAAACCTATCAGCAACTCTTAGCAATGGGTTGAAATGACAATCAGGCAAGAGATCGAAGCAACTTGCTGCTCCTTGAATAAAAGTCATAAATACAACTTGGATTGTCCCTTGTGGCCCCAGCTGCTCCTCAAGAAGGATGCATCTACCTGGTAGGTCCTGCACCACATCTACTAGATCTGTGTGGAGGTCTTGAGTGTCTTTAAAGGACTTGGTGGTGGATGCAACGGTGGTGATGTGCTGATAGTTGGACTAGACCATCTTAATGGACTTTTCCAACTCAACGAATCTGTGATTCTATGATTTGGAAGCCTATATTGATGCACCTGCATCTCACCATTACGGACAAATCAGGAACAGCAGAAATAACCACCTTTGAGTTGGAATGAATGATGAACACAGACTGAAGCTCATACTGGTTGTGAAGAAAGGGGACTAAAGAGGTACAAAGAGGTTGCTGTAGCATGGCATTATTACCAAGGGCCTGAAATTTTCACCATTAGAGAAGGAGGTATGTAACATGACAAGAAAGAAATGTGCTTTATGGAAGAGGGGGAAAGATCTGCCAGAAGGTCGACAGAGGAAACGCTGCAGCCCCTCTGGGAAGAATTCAGTAAATGGCAGTAATGGCTGTTTCTTGTCGAATGAGCCAAGCTACAGGGAGCCCGCCAAGAATAAAAAAGTAAGATGCTGGAAGGTGTTTTCTGAACATCTCCCAGGCCTGAACTTCATGCCTTTGCTAGTGAGAACCTATAATTGGAAACATCTCCAAGCGTCGGGAGGAAAAAGGGTAATGGGGATGGAAAAGAAAACTCACAGTTATTGGAGTCGCTTGCTGAGACCAGAAAGCACATTTATAAATCACAGATCAGGAATGTGAGAGGCCTATTAGGTCATCCAGCCCATGCTCTGACAGCACAGGTTTACTCAGTCTCTGTCCTGTATTCATCATTGTCTTCCCTCATCCCCTGCTTTGCTTTAAATCCCCCTTTGGAAAGGCAGCAGCCCTCCCTGCTCCCCTAATTCTGACAGCACCATGGAGAGTCATCCACCACCTGCAAAGGATCCTATTGGAGAGCAAAGCCCATTTTTGGGTAGCAGAAAGGAAATCTGGTGTTGATGGTGGGTCTCTACTCACTGGGGCCAAAAAGGCACTGGTAGCCCCAATAAAGGAACCCCAACGGGTGTAGTTAGCAGGACAGCCTTTAGTCATCAGCATATGAAAGAATCCCAGAAAAACACATTTCTTGGACTCCAATACTTCATCTTAGAAGCAGCCCACAGGAATTTTATCTGCTGCCATCCCATAAATGCTCCTTTTCACAATTTCCTCCTGCTAACATCATGCTCCCCTCCCCTGACTCTTCTCCATCCTTCATTCTCCAGAAAGGTGAGGACAACTGAGGGGAGGCTGATGGTTTTTTTTAAATATAAATATATACATATTTGACCCATCCCTTTAAATAAACAGGCTCCAAAACAAACATCTCCTGCTTTATATATAGCATAGCAGGGCTTTCAGTTGATGTTATGGATACTGACAGAAAACCATAAAGGTAATTACAGGGGAAATATGATGCATGGATGGATCATGACTTTCGTTTACTCTTCTAATTATCTCAGGCAGTTAATAAATTCATTTGAAAACATGAATGCTTTACAGTGTTGGGTCCTTTGAGAAGTATAGGTTCAGTGCCGGGCTGCATGAGAAGACTATTCATAGAAGCAGCATCCATGAGCAGATACTCATGAAAGCCATACACGATTGGCTTTGTAAGGATAACAGGGCACACAGGACCCTGTTCCTGGCCCACGTGTAGGGGAATTTTTTTTTTTAAATTGAGCAGTGAAGCATTGGTGCCCTTTAAAATGCCCTTAAAGGGTGGAAGGATCTCCTCTCTTTCCATATGAGCACCCTTGGAGAACATCTCCACATTCTCCCTTGTGCGATACAACCCAAGGAGGTGTGATACAACCCAAGGAGCTGTCACACAAAGACCATTGGTGAAACCAAGAACTCTGCTCCAAATGATTTGCTTTGCTTTCCGAGAATGCACTCTCAATCTTAAACTCCTTAATCTGCCAGAGATTTGGGGTAGATCAAAAAGATTTAAGCAAAATTGCATCACTTGAAGAGTAAACTTAAATAAAGAGAAGCTGTGATTGTTTGTTTGTGTGTTTGTTAGACCTTACTTAAGGGTTTTTAATCTGCAGGAGCTTCATTTTCTCAAGTGAAAAGGGCTGGCAGGACAATTATGATGATTCCATCTGAGGCAGCCTGTGCTCCTGCCAACCCACCCTGCTCTGCTGCTATTTGAGAAGGACNTTCTGGGTGAGGAGTTTTTTGAGAAAAGGATTAGTTTTTAGTACTGATAATGAAACCAGCCGTGCCCTTTTCTCCCCTGCCTTCTCCCAAATCTCACTGCGTTCAGCTACCTCCTGCCGCTGGGATCCCACACTCCGACTGTGCTGATAACTCAGGGAAGGGACCTTTCTCATTGAACAAGGTGGGAAAAGCGGCTTCAAGTGTCAGGAATTTCTCCCAGACATTCAGCATCTGTATTTAAATTAAGAGGCTTAAAGCTCTCCGGAACTTTTCCAGGTTTTTAATTTTAGTTTAACTTCAGGAGTGTGGCTTTAGGCCCAGAATCTCATATCTGGAGTGCCATCTACCGTGTCACTCAGGGACTGCTCGGGAGTTGTGGCTGAGCACTGAGGGGTGCAGCTGTGCAGAGCTTCTACCTGAATGCTGCAGGAAGCTGAGTTAGAGGGAGAAGGAAAGGAAGAGAAGAAGGGGGGAAGGAAGGAGGGAGGAAGGAAGGAAGGAGGGAGGAAGGAAGGAAGGAGGGAGGAAGGAAGGAAGGAAGAGAGAAAGAAAGAGAGAGAGAGAGAAAGGAAGTAAGGGAGGGAGGGATGGAGGAAGGAAGGAAGGAAGAAAGAAAGAAAGAAAGAAAGAAAGAAAGAAAGAAAAGAAGAAAGAAAAAGAAAAAGAAAGAAAGAAAGAAAGAAAGAGAATTGAGCTGGGAAGGAAGACAGAGAGGAGGAGGGGAAAAAAATCCCTGAAGTAAAAGCTTAAAATAAGAGTTTTTCAGATACAGTGCCAAATCCAGTGCTGGCAGTAGTGGGCACAATGCCATTGACTTCCAGCCCATGCTCGACTGAAGTCAATGCCAGCGGTGAGTTGGCTGCCCCAGCGCTGGAGGAAGGCCGTGGAGCTTTGTCAAGTTTTCCCGAGCTGCCTATGGAGCCCTCCCTTACCCCCAGCCCACTCCCCTCCTGCCATCCCCGTCCTGCAGTCCTTTCACAGCAGCTCATCTAGCAGCCCCTGTGCCAGGCAGACAGCCCCTCGCTGGCGCCCATGCCCCGCTGTCCCAGCTCCCCCCCTCCTTGTCCAAAGTGGAGAATCAGGCACTGCTGGGAAGCACAAAATCTTTCCATTTTCTCCCTAGTTCAAGAAAAAAAAAACAAGAGAAAGCACGCTGCTGGCTCCAGAAAGGTCTTGGTTCTCATGCTTGGGAACAGTGCTCAAGTCCCACTGTGAGGCATATAAGAAAGAAGAGGACAGATTTTTCAGCAGCAGCTGCTTTGACAGGACAAGAGGAAATGATTTCAAACTAAAAGAGGGGAGATTTAAACTGTATATAAGGAAAGAGTTTTTATGATAAGGGTGGTGAGGCACTGGCACAGGTTTCCCAGAGAGGTGGTGGGTGCCCCATCCCTGGAGACATTCAAGGTCAGGCTGAATGGTGCTCTGAGCACCTGATGGAGCTGTGGGTGTCTCTTCATTGAAGAGGAGTTCAGCAGATGGTTTTTAAGGGTCCCTTCCAACTCAAAAGAATTCTGTGATTCAATGATTCCATGTCCAAGAGGGACCAGGGGACCTTCCAAAGTGACCTAACTCCACCTAATGATGGCATTCCTAGAGCTGTAGCTCATGGTAACGGGCCGAACCTGCACCCTCTTTGCAAGCTATGCAGAGAAGCACACACTGTGTAATGCATAAACATCTATGTCTCTTTAGTAAGAACACAAAATTCAGTAAATGCTTTTCAGAGTTAAATAGAGGGGCATTTAAAAGAGAGAGTTTTTATTAGCTGTTAGGATTAGGCCTTTAAACTATCATCCAGATACAAGTTTTGAGCAGGACCCAGCACTCTGCCTGAAGATGTTTATCATAGTATCACATAAGAATATCGAGGTGTATGGACCTGTATTTGCCCAGAGAGGTTGTGGATGCCCCATCCCTGGAGGCATTCAAGGCCAGGCTGGATGTGGCTCTGGGCAGCCTAATCTAGTGGTTGGCGACCCTGCACATAGTAGGGGGGTTGAAATCAGATGATCATTGTGGTCCTTTTTAACCTAGGCCATTCTATGATTCTTTGATTCACTGCCTTTTTCCTCTTGGCAACCATTCTTGCACTGAGGGTGACACTCAACACAGGGACAGTCTAACCTGTGCCCCTGTGTGTAGATAAGGAGATGCCACCCTCAAGCAGGTAGAAGTGCCTTGAGATCAGCTCCATGCCCGGACATCACAACATCTGCAGTGCGCACATCTGGCTGCAGCTCCCTCTAGTGCTCGTTTATTTTTCAGCATTATCCGAACATGTCACAGAATCACAGAATTGTAGGGGCTGGAAGGGACCTCTAGAGATCACCGAGTCCTTGGCCAAACCCAAGTCCCCTTAGGACAGCTTGTGGTTGCAAAAGGAAGTGAGTAAGGTGACAGAGTTCCTATAAGTGTTGGCCCTGAAGTATCTCAGGTTGGATGTTAGGAAACATTTCTTCTCAGAAAGAGTGGTAATGCAGTGGCACAGGCTGCCCTGGGAGGTGGTGGAGTCACCATCCCTGGAGGTGTTCAAGAACCATGGAGATGTGGCACTGAGGGACATGGTAACTGGGTACAGTGGGGATGGGTTAGGGTCTTTTTCAACCTTGATGATTCTATGATCTCCCATTGAAAATGATGGCTGTGTCTCCTTGGCTGCTGTGCTGCAAATCAAGCTCAGAGAACTACAGAGCCCTCCTCTAAGGCTGGGAATGGGCTTGCATTCAAAATTAAGACTCAGAAGCTCTTATGCACTGAACAGAAAGCCAATCTGTCCACAGCAGCCCTGATCCTGCTAAGTTCTGTCAGTACCCCTACTTTACACCCAAGCAGCACCCTGGAGCTTGTGTGGAAGAAGTCAAAACGCATAGTTTCTCTGGGAGCAAGGGCAGGTTTATGGGATGCTGAGCATCCCCACACCATTCTGGGTGCTTGGTGTTGCACGTCTCCATGGTAGGGAAGGGCACTGTGCCGATTTGCAGCAGCTGGGGATCTGGACCACAGGCCTTGTAAAAATAAGCCAAACAAAATAAAACAAATAGCTTCATTTTACATTCTCCCCACTTCTACTAATTTACAGGGGATATTCGTGTTACAGGGAAGTCCTAAATGGCTGAGAAGTGTGTTTTTCTTCCCCGCCTCCCCCTGCAATTACATCACGCACTGAATCAAAATTGAATTTCCTATCACCCTCCCTATCAGTCGCTCCCTCTTCCTCCGACTTGCAGACCCGGCCCTCCAAGCTTTCTTCCCCAACCCCTTCCAAGCCTGTAAACATCTGGCAGAAACCACCTCCTTATCTTCCTCCCCGCCATCCCCATTCCTCTTTGAAGCTCGCTCCTGGCACTGTGCCTACAACAACGTTGCGATGGGCAGACCGCAGAGACAAGCCCTCGACTGAAAATGCCGCCTCGTGCTTTCCTCCCATCCTTTCCCCTCTCCATCCAAGAGCATGAGCTCAGCTACGCCATTTCCAGGGATGGTCCCCGAGCCCCGAGGTTGGCAGCAGCCTGCATCTGGCACCGCTGCAGCGGTGGAAAGAGTGCGATGGACTTGGGAAGAAATTGGCCGGTGGCTCCGTAGAAAAACAAGGGTGGGGAAAGGAGGAGAAGCTGCGAATTAAAATAAAAATAAAAATAAAAAATCCCATTTCGTTGTGAAATCCCAGCTGGCAGCATCGTCGTTGCACCAAGTGCCCTAGGACAGGGAGTGCAGCCCTCTGCCAGGTTACAAGCAGGTGCAAGAGGAGCCTGACGGCACATCTGGATTTGGTTCGTGCTTTGGATGCCATTTTAATCCCAGCTTTCATCTTCCCCACTTGTTTTTCAACGAGGGGATGTGTCTGCTGGAAAGTGGAGGAGCAGCAACCACAGTGTCTTTCCCCCAGATGCCTCCTTGTTCCCAAAAGAAACCCTTGCAGCCTGACTGCTTACTGGCTGAAAGGACGCAAATAGCTTTACAGACCAAGCCCCGCCTCTCAGGCTTAAGAGGAGATGCCTACCTTATGCCAGGTGCTGGGGACAGACTCATTAGCAGGGTCTGTTATGATAAGACAGGGGGAAATGGTTTTAAACTAGAACAGGGGAGATTTAGGTCAGGTATAAAAGGTTTTTTATGATAAGGTTAGTGAAGCACTGGCACAGGTTGCCCAGGGAGGAGGTGAACGCCCTGTACATAGAGACACCCCAGGTCAAGCTGGATGGGCTCTGAGCACCTGATGGAGCTGTGGGTGTCCCTGTTCACTGCAGAGGAGTTGGACCAGATGGCCTTTAAGGGCACTTTCCAGCTCAAATAATTCTACGATTCTATGACATATGCAAAGCTGAGAGCATAAATACTTGGAGTTGGGCTTTGAGACTTAGCTGTGGTGCCTGCTACAGGGTAGAAAGACAAGATGGTGAAAAGCAGATCAGATCTTGATACCTTCTCACAGTATGGAGAAAGAACACAAAAGATGCCCTAATGTAGGCAACCAGACTTCCCACCTGACCATATGCATTTAAATGCCCTATGGAGGGATTCACCCTGCTTCTCTTCATGCATGTAAAAGGTGGATGTGTGGTCTCAAACAGCTCCCCACATTCCACGACATGTCCAGAGAGCGCCTCCTGATGCTTGTGTTGGATGTCTATCACTAGAGTAGGCATCTGCAAAGTCCTCTTCCTGCTGGGTACATGCAGGGCAGTGAATGCACTGGCTCCAGAACATCTAATTTAAGAGTAAGAAAGCTGCCAAAGGAAGATGTGGATGCCCCATCCATGTAGGCATTCAAGGACAGGCTAGATTGCAGCCTGTTCAAGTGGGGGGCAAGCAGCCCACGGCAGGGGGTTGGAACTGGGTGGGCTCCTTCCAACCCAAACCATTCTGTGATTCTATGAAGAAACCCTACCTTTACAGAAGATGGTGAGGGGAAAGTTTCAAGTGGCAAAGGCTGTGTCAGAAGGATGGGAATTAAACACGGCACAGGGTCTGTGGTGGAAGGAGGAGCAAAGCAGGAACCTCTTGTCCTAATTTCACTGCCTATCCCCAGGTTCCTCACCTAAACACACTGCATCCCACACAAGAGACCTTCCCTGGCAGCTCATTTTACTGTGCCATTTATGGGAGATGCTCACTTGAGGTTAGCCCACATCCCATTATTTACTTTGCGCACAGCTTCAAACCAGAGCAGAAACAGAGGGCAGGAAACCAGATGGGTGCTGGAGGGGTTTGTTTGTTTGCTTTGCAGTAAGCAACTAATCGATCGCTTGCTTAAGCAAAGAAATGAGATAGCGATGTTTTCACTTTGTTTGCAGTGACATTACCTCAGAGGAAACTCGATCCAGACTTGACCACACTCCTTGGTATTTCTTCACCCTCCTCCCCCCTCCCCACTTCGTTTTTAACACCCTTCACAAAATCCAAAGGTTAAAAGGTCCACCAAAAAAGCATGTTATCTGTCAAGCATCCCCTATGGCTGGAGATTATCCCCACTGCCCTCCCTCCTGCTCTCAGCTCCTGCCTTGCATGACCACTGGTCCCAGTGGGAGCTGGTAAGGGCTGACACTAGAAACTTCACAAGTGGCTCATGCGAGCATTCAAGTGTGTGCCTTTCCTTTGCTATCAACGAGGAGAAGAAAAAGCAAGCCTAAATCATGCATATTTTGCAAAGAAGACTAAGGCATGTTGTTAGCACAAGCCCCGAATACACACACTTGAAATCAGTGAATGCCTGGAGAAGTGCAACACGCACTGCTCTTTAAATGGCTCAAATAACAGAGCTGCAGAACTGGGTAACAGAGCAGCAGTGACTACAAAGGTTCTAAAAATGCTGAGAGATAGCTGGGTACTTACATCCATTTTATCCCATAGCAAATCCCCGTCTGCAGGATCAAGGACAGAAAAGCAGCTAACAAAAATTGCGGGCTCGGCTTCATTTTCTCCACCGTCCCCCACTTTCAGAAGGAAATCAGCTTCTCCGAGGGGAAAATAGGAGGTTTCTGAATCTCCTGTGCGATGTATTTCCTTCAGCCCGTGCGCTGGGGATGCACAACCTGGAAGGAGACAGAGCACGGAGCCACGGTTAGCTCTGACGTTGGGCGAGTCGCCGTGAAAGAGATCTATTATCCAAATCGCCAAGGAGTGGTTTATGAATCACGACGAGGTTTGGATTATCCCCTCCCTCGCCAAGCCTTGATACAACCTTTCGAGGCAACAGACAGACAAAACGTATGGCTTGAATTACACCCTGAGTTATGGTCTGATTGTGTGTTTCCATTTAACCCTGCGTGCGGCAAGGCTTCGTTCTCTGCTTCGCTTTATTTCCTCCTCTCTATAGGGTTGGGAAGAAGGGAAAAAAACAAAAAAGAGATAAATCTTAAGACGTGCCCAAATCTCACTCTCCATCTCTCCCTTCCTTCTCTCCAGAGTTTTTTTTTCCCATTACAAATTAAAAAAACTACATTTCCCAACCAACGCAGGTGCCCGTGCCCTGCAGATGTTTCAGGCTGATCTGTTGCAACAAATGCGTTCTGCTCTTTCCCTTCTGCTTTCCTTCTCACCTCATTAACTCTGCCTCTCACTTCTTCCAAGTCCTCGGGCACCTGGAGCTCACGGAGCGGCTTTATAAACATGCAGCCCCATCGCTGTAGAGCAGCCCAGAGGGAAAAAAGCTCTCAGAGATTCCCTCCTCCCCTCCATTTTCTTCTTCACTCCAAACAAATAAACAAAGCAGCTAACAAACTCAAATTCTTACAAGGGTCCTCTCTATCTCCAGGGCATGACTTGTTTTAGCAGCGTTATTAATAGAAGTAAATGGGTTTCCCTTCAGTTCTCCACTTCAGACACATCTCCGGGCTGTTCACTGTGGTCTTTGCAGTGGTTTCCAATAGGAAGCCCATCCCACAAGAAAGCCAACGACAAAACAAGCAGAAAAGCCTGCCTCCTGAGAAGTACTCACCGACATCCCCAAGTCATAAGTTAGCTAAAGGTGGAAAAGACCTCTAAGATCATCGAGTCCAACCCCACCCCACCCCCACCATGCCCACAGACCATGTCCCAAAGTGCCACATCTCCACGGCTCTTGAACACCTCCAGGGACGGTGACTCCACCACCTCCCTGTGCAGCCTGTGCCAATGCTTTACCACTCTACCACAGTAGAAATGTTTCCTAATATCTGATCTGAACCTACCCTGGTGCAACTTGAGGCCGTTACCTCTCATTCTACAGATTTGACTGCATCCCTTCCAACACCATCCTTTCTAAGTTTTGGGATGGGGAACAATCAGCATTGGGGACCCCCTTTGCCACCCATTAATTTGTGGCAAATATGTCTCACCTGAGCTCCAGCTCTGGGTTTGTCCCCACTGCAGCTTTCTGCCTTGGTGTCCCTATTAAGGAAGCAATAGTGGAAGGGAGAAGGAATGTTCCTGGGTGTTTGCTCTGCAATCTGAAATGCATTTTTCCATTCTGGCTGCTATCACAACCCCAGCGTCTGCCTGGTGTAAAGGGTTACTGGAGAAGTGCTGTTATTACAAAGGATTTTAATAACCTCTGAGGGTGAGTTCCCACCTCCCTTGAAGTCCAAAACAAAACTCCAGTGGACAATGAGGGAGGCAGGATTTCATTGCCACGGGCTGTTTTCCTTTAATGCCCACTTGGATTTGGGCTTGATGCATCCATTGGAGGGGAAGGCAGCGCTCCCAGGAGCACCCAGACATACTTCTCAGCTCAGGGTATTGCTCTGTCTTTTCATCTCTGGAATCTCTTTGCTTCCCTCCCCTCCACGAGCACACTGGAAACCCTCAACCCTTAATCCTGCCCATGCCTTTTAGTGTCCATTTAGATATTTCAGACCCCTTATCTTCTTCCCATGAGTGGCTGAACAGCACAGAGTTGGGGGTAAGACGTCTCAGATGGTCTCACTATCCAACATCATAGGTCTGTGCCTTGAAAAAAATCAGGTTTTTCTTCAGTCTATCTGTCTGTCTGTCTATATGTCTATCTGTCTATCTGTCTGTCTTTATTTACTCATTTTTCCCAGAGATGAATAGAAATTATCCACCTCCTCATCCCGAGAACTGCAAATTTTGCCCGTGATCGCACCCCTGTTACTCAGGGAGGCAATAAACTCCTTTTTCCACTCGCTCCAGCGCAGGTTACTTTTGCAAGAGGAATTTGCAAGGGGAGGGAAGGAGGGAGACTCGCTGGGGGCAGACGTGATGTTTACAGCTCTGCAGAGCTCTGGGTCACTGATCAAACCGGCAGCAAGTGGCCCGCGGTCTCCTCAAACCGGCGCCGTCTTTAACTCAGAGCTCCCTTTTCCTGACACCCTGGGGCTGTTTGCAGCCAGCCCCACTCTTGCGTGCAGGAAAAGTTCCTTGCATGCAGCTAATGCTCCCATCTGACACCTCTGAGAGTGCAGTTCCAGGATGGGAACGGGCAATACGGACTATATATATAAACACGTGAGTATCCATCTCACCTTTCCCAACTTTCCCACTTAAGAAGGAAAGTCACCCAGCTCACTTTTATTTTAAGGGCATTTTATATGAAGGGTAATACATCTCCCAGTGACTTGCAGAGAGGATGGGGAGCAGGGGGTGGTGTATCCCCCTTCATGCTTGCAGAACTGTCTCTTGCAGCACCCAGAACTCCAATGTCCCTATAACCTTCTCCATCAACCCTCTCCCTTCTAGTCTTCCCTTTCCCTTACAGCTCCTGGGTGCCTGATCTCCCTTGTAACTGCTTGATCTCCCCTCTCTCTTTGCAGCCTCCAGGTCTTTCCTCTTCAGCCCCTTCTACACCCTCTGTACCCCAACTCACCCTTTTAACCATTGGGTCTCTCCTCTCCCTTTTAGCCTCCAGGTCTCCTTTTTCCCCTGCAGCCCCCGGGTCTCTTCTTTCCCTTCCTTCCTTCAATCCTCCCTTCTCCCTCTATTCCCCAACTTTCTTTTCTCCCTCTGTTCTCCCCTCTCCTTTGCATCCTCCAATTCTCTTCTTTCCCTCCTTTCTCCCCTCTCTCCTCATCCTCCAGTTCTCCCTGCAATCTCCCTCCCGGGGCTCAGCTCCCTCTTACACCCTCCAAACCAAATCTTCTACCCCTCTCCACCACTCCTACCCTCAATCCGGGGACCATTGCCCCATCCCACACCGAGGGAATGGGGGATGGGGGGGGGAGGGGGGTCCCGGCAGCTCCTCACCCCAAGCCCCCGATCCCCACTTACCTCCACCCGGGGCAGAGCGAGGGCTGAGTCCGGATCCCCTCTGCCTCAGCGGCCCCGCGGAGCCTCCTTATATGCGGTCCCCGCGGCTTTGATACGTGATGTCAGCCCGGATTAGCATAACAAAGGGCTCGGCCGGGAGCTCTCCGCGCTCCGCGCATCCCCCGCGGGTCGGAGCGGTGCTCCGCGGGGCTCCGCGCCCGCAGCGATGCGCAGAGGGGAGGAGGGGAAGGGGAGGACCCCCCCCCCCCATATTGAGCCCTCCCTTCGGAGCTGCCCCCGCTGCCTCCGGGGAGGGCAGAGTGCCACGAGGTTGGCTCGTTTTAATGAGCAGTTAATGATTAGCAAGAAAAAAAACGCTTAAAAAAAAAAAAGCCAAAAATGGTATTTTCACCGGAAAACTTTGAAACGCGGACTCTCCGGAGGATGATCAGCGTGGCTGCCCGGCTGAAGGACAAAGATACTTTTCATGCACGGGGCCGTCAGGTGGATTTCCTACTCCTGAGAGGGGAAGAAATCACTTCGTGATGGTCCCAGCGCGGCTGCGAGCGCACGTCCTCCGCGCTGGGTCCTCTGTCAGCCCCCGGGTGGCACCGCCTCGGGTTCTTCGATCTGCATTTAATCAGACTGGAAAGTTCAGTTGTTGAGATCTGGGTTGGTTTGTTTGATTGATTGTTTGTTTTTCTCTCGTGGCTGTATTGGTGATGGATGGCTTGCATCCAGAACGAAAAGAAGAAAAAGAGGAGAAGAAAGAGAACCATAGAATAGAAGCATAGAATCATAAAGGTTAGAAAAAAAGAAAAACAGGAGAAAAAGAGAGGAAGAGAGAAAGTGAGAAGGGAAGGGGAAAAAAGGAGAAAGAAAGTGAAAAAGAGAAAGAAAGAAAGAAAGAAAGAAAGAAAGAAAGAAAGAAAGAAAGAAAGAAAGAAAGAAAGAAAGAAAGAAAAAGAAAGAAAGAAAGAGAAAAAGAAAAAGGAAAAAGAAGAAAAACAATAAGAAAAAAGGGAAAGGGAAAGGGAAGGGGAAAGGGAAAGGGAAAGGGAAAGAAAAGGGAAAGGGAAACGGAAAGGAAAAGGGAAAGAAGGGAGAGGGAAAGAGGAGAGAAGAGCAGAGAAAAAGAGAAAAGGAGAGGAGAGGAAAGGAGAGAAAAGAAGAGAAGAGAAAGGAGAAGAAAAGAAGCAACGAAGACGAAGAAAAAGAAAGGAAAAGAGGGGAGGAGAGGAGAGGAGAGGAGAGGAAGAAAAGAAAAGAAAAGAAAAGAAAAGAAAAGAAAAGAAAAGAAAAGAAAAGAAAAGAAAAGAAAAGAAAAGAAAAGAAAAGAAAAGAAAAGAAAGGAGAAAAATGGCTTCTCAACCTCATCTTCCTGAGCATGAATTTTTCTGTGTCAGCTATGACCTATGAATGAATTGGCACTGGTTGCAAAAGTACCTGTGCCATTTTGATCATGCAGTTTAATCGTAGATGTCAGCTGAGAGGAAAGAAGAGAATGAATGCTTTGCTCTTAGGACCAAGATACTCCAAATAAATTTCCTAAAGTTCTATTTTTGGAAAACTTACTTATCTAGGGTTATACTTTTATGTATGTGTCCCTGCACTGGAAAGATTGCATTTGTATGTAAAGGTCACTGATGAGCTCTCCTACATGAACTTCAAAGAACACCATATACACAGTCCTGAATTCCCAAACCCTCTATATTATTTAAGACCAAGTTTAGCCAGCAGCTATGCACAGTTTCTCCATTTCTCTTTGTGTGATAATTGCCATCAGATGCTCAAACAGCTCGAGACTGCCATTTCCCCATCCTCTTCCCACCCCAGAAGTGTGCACCTCCTTCTCCAGGGTTTCATAGAAGCGTAGACTCATTTGAGTTGTAAGGGACCATTAAAGGTCATCGAGTCCAACTCCCCTGCAATGCACAGGGACACGCACAGCTCCTTCAGGTGCTCAGAGCCTCATCCAGCCTGATCTTCAGCGTCTCTCAGGATGGGGCATCCACCACATCTCTGGGCAACTTGTTCCAGTGCCTCACCACACTTACTCTAAAAATCTTCTTCCTTATATCCAACCTAAATCTCCCCTGTTCTAATTTGAAACCATTTCCCCTTGTCCTATCACAACACACCGTGCTAGAGAGTCTTTCTCCTTCCTTCTTGTAGCCTCTCTCTGTGTACTGGAAGGCCACTCTCAAGTCTCCCTGGAGCCTTCTCTTCTGCAGGCTGCACAGTCCCAGCTCTCTCAGCCTGTCCTTGTAGGAGAGGTGTTCCGACCCTCAGATCATTTTTGTGGCCCTCTTCTGGATGTGCTCCAACAGGTCCATGTCTCTCCTGTACTGAGGACTCCACATTTGGATGCAGTGGCCCAGGTGAGGTCTCACAGTGCAGAGTAGCGAGGCAGGATCACCCCCCTCACCCTGCTGGCCACACTGCTTTGGATGCAGCCCAGGATACAATTGGCTTTAGGGCTGCAAGGGCACAGTGCTGTCTCATGTTCAGTTACCATCCACCAGTACCCCCAGGTTCTTTCCAGCAGGGCTGTGCTTCATCCTTACATCCCCCAGCTTGTAATGATAGCCTCAACCGAGATGCAGACCTTGCTCTTGGATTTGTTGAATCTCACGAGGTTCTCCTGGGCCCACTGCTCAGCCTCTCTAGGTCCCTCTGGATGGCATCCCGTCCCTCTGGTGTGTTGACCGCACCCCACAGCTTGGTGTCACAGGCATGCTTGCTGAGCATGCACTCAATTCCACTGTCAATGTCACTGATTGAGTATAGGTCCCAGTGCTGACCACTGAGGGACACCACTCATCACCAGTCTCCATCCAGACATTAAGGCACTGACCACCACTCCCTGAGTGCGATCTCACAACCATTTCCTCATCCATCTGACAGTCCACCCATCAAATCCATACCTTTCCAATTTGGATAGAAGGTTGTTACGGGGGACTGTGTCAGAGGCCTCACTGATATCCAGATAAATGACATCAGTGGCTCTTCCCTTGTCCACTGATGCAGTTACACCATCGTAACAAATGACTAGGTTGGTCAGGCAGAACCTGCCCTTGGTGAAGCCATGCTGGCTATCCCATATCACCTCCCTCTCTTCCATGTGCCTTGTCCATTGTTGCCAGCCTGCCTCTGTTGCTCACTGGGGGGTACGCTCTCCTGGACTTTCCTTTTCTGATTGATACACCTATAGAAGCCTTTCTTATCCTTCTTTGCACCCCTTGTCAAGTCCAGTTCCAGCTGGGCCTTGGTCTTTTGGACCCCATACCCACAGCCTAGCAGCACCCCTATGCTCATCTGAAGTTACCTGTATCTGCTACCGCTGCCTGTGCATTTTGTTCTTTCTCTCCAGCTTGACCAGCAGGTCCCAATTCAGCCACACTGGTCTCTTGCCTTTTTTTCCTGACTTGCTACACCTGGGGATGGAGAGCTCTGTGCCCTGAGGAAAGTCTCCTTAAACATCTGCCAGCTCTGCTCTGTTCCCTTGTCCTTGAGGACAGATACCTAGGGGATTTTGTTGACTAACTCCTTGAAAATCTGGAGTTTGGCTTTCCTAAAGTCATCATTTTCCAGTGGCACAGTGGCTTCCAACTCCTGTTTGTTTCCCAAGCTGCATGCATTGGTGTAGAGGCACTTCAGTTGGGTGTCTGGTCTTGACACCTTCTTGGAGGATAACTCCTCAATTCCTTTGAAGTATTTACCTTAAGTCTCCCTGTTGCCTTCATCATCATAAGATGCAGCAGGTTGAGGGCCCCCACTAGCACTTTGTTCCTCTAAGTTGTCTGTACTGTCCGTCACCTTGTCATGGGCAGGCTCACTATCACCCAAGATCTTCAGTAGTTATAAGACCCACATTTTTGCAGTAGGCACCTACTGTGCTTGGAGCTGTGTGAATGCAATGCAGTGAGGGAAGTCCTACTTTCATGCTTTAATTGGTGGTTGGTGATGAGAGGTGAATTGCCAGTGACGCTGTGGAGGCAGAAATAAGGAGTGATGGAGATGTGGTTTTCTTGCACTGTAACCATTTGTAAATGTTTCTTAAGACAGGGCAAAATGCTGGGGAATCATGGAAAAAGGCACTGGGAGCACAGCTATCCACTCCTTGCAGTATTCTGGAGAGCTGCTTGTCCTTGCTTCTCAGGACAAGACATACGAAAGAGAGTTGGATGGAGAGGAACCTGATGAGGTTCAACAAGAGCAAATGTAGAGTCCTACATCCGGGGAGGAATAATGGCACACATCAGTACAAGTTAGGGGCTGACCTGTTGGAAAAGAGCTCTCCAGAGAAGGACCTGGGGGTCCTGGTGGACAACAGATTGGCCATGAACCAGCAGTGTGGTTTTTGACTCATCATATTATGATGAGTCAAAAGGAGTGTGGCAAGCAGGTTGAGGGAGGTGATCCTCTCCCTCTACTCTGCCCTGGTGAGGCCACAGCTGGATTACTGTGTCCAATTCTGGGCTCCACAGTTCAAGGAAGTTAAGGAACTGATGGAGAGAGTCCAGAGGAGGACCACAAAGATGACTAAGAGCCTGGAACATCTCCCTTATGAGGAAAGGCTGACAGACCTGGGGCTGGTCAGCGTGGAGAAGAGAAGGTCAAGCAGAGGTCTTATCAATACTCATAAATATCAAAGGACAGAAGTCAGGTGGATGGGGAGAGGCTCAAGAAAGAAAGAATTTCTTTACCATGAGAGTGATAGAGCACTGGCACAAGCTGCCCAAAGAGGTGGAGGAGTCTCTTTCTCCGGAGATATTCAAGACCCTTCTGGACACATTCCTGTGTGACTAGCTGTAGGGAACCTGCTTTAGCAGGGAGTTGAACTTGATGATCCCCAGAGCTCCCTTCTGGCCCCTATGGTTTTGTGTTTTTGTGATTCTATGAAACAGAAATCAAAACATGGGACAGAGGGTAAAAAACCAGAAGAATAGTGAGAAAAGCTCTATAGGATACTTAAATGAGGTAGGATATATGCTCTAGACTAACCACATGCACATGGGGAATTATTTAGGAAGAGCTTTAAAACCATCACAAACCTTTAATCTGAGACAATGTCTTGCATGGACAAGCCCCCAGGCCCTGATATGCCAAAACCTTTCAGCATGTGTTTAAATCCTCTTAATCTCTATGTGACACGTTGTTCTCTAAGTGCTTTGCTGAACCATGGATGTCATTGCTAAAACACTGCAAGGCTTTGCTTCCTGCTGCTCACGCACACATTAGGGCCAGACTCTGGTGCAAAACATGGAAGTTTTTGGGACACACTGGAAGGAAACTGCCTCAATGTACATATGCGGTATGATTTCATAGGACCTGAGATCTGAGTCAAGGGTTTAAATCCAGAAGTTGATCAGCCATTAGGTTTCCTAGCATTTCTGTGGGTCAGAAAAATGTTGCCATTTCCACCAGCAGAAAATTACTTGGTTCATCATCTACCATGAGATTTTTCTGAAAGAGGACTATCCACACCAACATAACAATAAACAAATCAGAGCTGGGTCTTTATATGAGTGTTTATGGCTGTCAGCTGAACAAGCCCCAAGGGAAGCAAGCAGTCGTTGGGCAAACAACACCCTCTGGCATTGCAGCTTGAGGACATGGGGCGATGTGGGGAATGGACATTCCCACCCCTTATTCAATTTGGAGACAGTGGGACAGAGTTTTCTGGATTGCATTTCTGAAGCGACATAATTATGAGACTCAAGGCGATGTTTGGAACATCATCTCCTTGTGAACTCTTAGCATAGTTACTTTGGGGAAGAAAGAAGAAATCTGAAGAAAGGTGCTGGGCTGGAAATAAGGCTCTGCGGCCATCTGCTGCAGCAGGTGCAGTGACCTCTAAGATGTGACACTCCCCCTCCCGCCCCAAATTGGATGGACTTGATAATCTTAGCGGTCTTTGTCAACTGTAATGATTCTATGATTCTATGAAATTCATTGGGAAAATCCATTGGGAAAATCTATCAGGATGCATCAGAGTAGGGTGCAACAACAAGATGTCAGTCCTCAAAGTAACAGTGGGCAGAACAGGGAGCATCACTTCACACCTCTCCCTGATCCCAAATGTAACTCAGATGGGACGAGGTGAGACCCTCATCCCCATTATTAAGTCCTAATATTGTTACAGATCTCCCCCAGCTGTATAACCATACATTGCCATTGAGAGAGGGATACAATTTTGGTGTTGGGGAACTCAACTGGACTTCAACCAACAAAATATATGCAAAAAAAAAAAAGGCATTTTCCGTTACTAATGCCACCCATGCTGCCTTCTGTAGCATCATTTGTCATTAGTTTTTATGCATGTGTCTCCTCACCCTCTCTCCTACCCACAAAGCCCTCACAAAGAGAGGAGACCCTCCATGGATAACTCACGATAACATTAAACATATGCAGAACCAGGACCAGAGTGTAAACTCTCCTGGAGCAGGGGGCCACGCTCCTCCATTTAAAAATCTCTAAAATGCAGTGCCAAGTCGTGGCACTCTGCAAATATTTATTAATATGACATCGTTATGTATACTGTGGGGTGTGGTATTACAGTTTTATCAGTGAGTTTCAAGATGCTGCGTGCTACGAACGAGCCATGAAAGCCATCACACACGCAGAGGGGTTAGGGTAACACTTCACCCAGCATTAGTGTGCGTTCTGCATGTGACAGTCAAGGGAGCCATTTATAAATGTTCTGGAGGTGGGGTTTTTTTGTAATTATTTAGCAGGGATTGGTGGTTGGAAGGTGCTAGGGCATATGACAGTCGGCCTTGTGACAAGATGCCACTCCTCTGCTTTAAGCAGGAGAGAACAAACAAGGGCCTTCCAAAATGCTGGAAAGCTCCTATAAAAGTAAGGACTCTGTAATCAAGGCTCCTCCAAATTAAACACAAGCCCAGGGAAAATATTTTGTGATTGTTTCCTCCATGCTGCCACATAGAAAGCACTGATGGTCCTGAGGAGCATATGCATTGGTGCAAGTCTGGATACAGCCCTTCCTGCTCTGTACTGCACACAGGGGGATGTGTCACATCTCTGGGAATCACAGAATCATGGAATCATTGAATCATTAAGGTTGGAAAAGACCAATAAGATCATCAAGTCCAACCCCAACCCAACCCCACCATGCCCACTAACCATGTTTCTCAGCGCCACATCTCCATGGTCCTTGAACACCTCCAGGGATGGTGACTCCACCACCTCCCTGGGCAGCCTGTGCCAATGCATCACCACTCTTCTAGGAAAAGAAATTTTCTGAATATCCAACCTGAACTTCTCCTGGTGGAACTTGAGGCCATCACCTCTCATCCTGTTGATATTACCTGGGAGCAGAGGCCAACATCTACCTTGCCACCACCTCCTTTCAGGTCATTGTAGTGAGTAATAAGGTGTCCCCTGAGCCTCCTCTTCTCCAGACTGAACAACCCCTATTTGCTCAGCTGCTCCCCATCAAATTTGTGTTCTCCTCAGCTTCATTGCCCTTCTTTGGACATACTCCATGAAGAGGAGGAGGATGAGGAAGACAGCTTTGGATGTAAGGATTTTTTTCATGTGGTATTGCTCTGAAGTTGCCCATAGGTTTGAAACATCATACTGCAGAGGAGCAATGTGTGAACAAGTATTGCACCCCACAGCTGGCTACAACACCATGACCATGGAAGGGCTGCAACCCCAAGGCTACATCATCATAAGCATGGAAGGGATGCAGTCTCCTGTAAGGAAATAAAAGAAAATGGATTTTTGTCCCAAGACAGTGCAGCTGATGTGACACAAAAGCTCAGTGTTGCACGTAATATGATTCCAGTAGAGGAGCAAGGCTTAGAGCTGTACCTCCATCTCACTCTCCCCACATCTCTTTGGGGTTTATCCCCCTCACCTTCTCACCTTGCCTTTAGCATCATTGCTCATCACCTATGCTGCAGGAGTGCCTGGCTGGAGGCCCAGCAGAGCTCTGCACCAGCTCTGCTCCCATCCTCAGACAGAAGAAAACCAAAGCAGAGCCTCTCAACTCTTGTGCCATTTGGCTGGAGACCATACAAGCCTGACCTCCCAGCCCAAGGACTGAGAAAATGTCCCACCCCTACCCCAACGCTGCCTTGTAAAGGCCTCCATCCTAATAAAAAACAGCTGTCAACTCCTTTCTCCAATGCTGAATGATCCCTTCAGGGTGGGGTAATGCTTTTTCTTCCCTGCAAAGAAGTCCAGTAACCCCTCCTTTGCTGCAGTGCAGGAGCTGAAATCCTCCTCACAGGGGGCTTAATAGAGGATGCCTAATTAATAACAGTGATTTGCAAGAGTGGAGAGATGGAGACCAACTGGAAAAGATAAAATGCCTGAATGACCTTTTTGGAATAGGAGGAACATTATGAAATATTCGAGTCTCTTGTTATGATCCCGGCTTTGCAAATGCTGGCTGAGAGTAAAAACACCTCTTCTGCGAGCAAAACATTTATTAGACTTCTCTGTTTCTGCCCATTTTTAATCCAGTCCCTGATCCCCAAACTCATTCTGGGATGTGTGCGCTGGGATAGAGCTGTGCCAGGTTTTGAAGATCTTGGGACCATCTCAAGCAAGGCAGCTTTAGAGCCATGTTATCCGAAGGGCTCTGGAAGAGGTTTTCAGAGCAGACTGCCTTGTAGAAAAGAGGTCTTCAGGCAGCCATCCCCACTGCCACACCTCCCGGGCAAGTATTTTGATCTTGTTCATGCAGACATTCTTCATCTCTGAAAATCCAGCTGGGATTGGAGGGGCTGAGCATTTCTGAAGAGCCAGGCACAACTGGCTCTGCCGCAAGGATGTGTTTCCAAGGCAAAACAAAGCAAAAGCAAGACATAATTTGGACCACCGTGTTCGGCTGTAACCGCTGGCTGTGAGTGTAGGACATCCAACCACAGCCAGGGGAAGGATCCCAACATGAGTCACAATGCCTCGTCTTAGTCAAACAATTCTAGCTGTAACGCTGAGAGAAAGATGGTTTTGATGGAGACTAGGGACAACAAGGAGATTAATGGCATAATCACCATTTGACTTGACTGTACTTGGTAGAAGTCCAGACAAGGTACTTCGAAACTCAATCTGGAACCATTTGGACAAGAAAACTCTCTCCCAGGTGCACTCTCCTCTATGTAATCATACACATAGGTATGTTATATTTTTACCTAAAAACTTCCTTGCATTTCCCAGCAGTCATTTAATGCGTTCACCTCACCAACTCCATCCCTGGCTCCCTGGCTGGGAAATGCGGGTTTGAAGCTACTCTGCACAGCTTAGGTTGGGGGCTGATTTTCAAGCATCTGCCCCTTACTCCAACCCACTAACACATTTTAATGATGGATGCTGTTTTCTTGACCTGTAAATTCTGGTCATGGCTATGGGCACCAGGAGACAGTCATCCACTTGCTCAGTTGAGAGATGAGCTTCTGAAAACCTGGTTTGTGATTTTCTTTAGAAGACTGAAGACGTGCAGACTGGGACCTCTTCCCTTCCAGCAGTCAGTTTTATTAAGGACTGGTTTTCAAGGGGATACTATGTAAGCCTTTCCCAGACACACACACAGGCTTGTTACTTCATTGTTATCTGAACCAGCCTGGAAAATATTGCGGATGAGTCCCTTTTGTTGACAGCAGTGAATCTTTTTCCTGAGTGGAGTGGTATGCTTTCTGTCTGCTTCCACCCTGACAGTTATTTGGGTTTTCTGTTTACTTCCAAACACCTGATTACGGGGCATGGTTCCTCTTCCACAATGGAATGCGTCCATGTGAGTGGTCCTGCAGAGCATTCATTCATCTCTTCTCCATGTGTGTCCCCACACAAGCATGCACACCTCTCTAAACAACCTGTCCAACCATTGTTTTACTTTAGTGAAACCCAATACTGAAGTTTACATTCACCCATGATGTCATGATACAGGTTGTAACAGTGGACAAGGACCTCAGCGTTTATGCAGCTGCATCGGGTGCCAAAACTTTGTGAAGCAGGTACTGGATGAGGTATAGAATGATAAAATCATAAAATCACAGAATAATTTTGAGTTGGAAGGGATGCTTAAAAGCCATCTGGTCCAACTCCCTTGCAATGAACACAGACACCCACAGCTCCATCTGTCTTGTTTGAGTTGCCTGACAAGCTTGGATGCCATGCCAAGGATTCTCACACAGAAGTGGGGTGCTTGATGCTGTAGTTTGTTTGGGAGGATTCTTTGGTCTGCGCTGTGCTGGAGGCCTGACCAAAAGCTTTCTCCTTGACTTTCAGTCTCTACATCCAGATCCCAGACAACTCAGTGGAAAAGCTCCATTAATATCAACGGGACATGATCAGACGTGAAAAGCCAGAGCCTTGGTGAGCTACGGTTGTAGAATCATAGAATAATTAAGGTTGGAAAAGACCTCTAAGATCATCTAGTCTAACTATCAATTCACCCCTGCCATGCCTACTAACCACATTCCTCAGTGCCACATCTCCACAGTCCTGGAACACCTCCAGGGATGATGACTCCACCACCTCCCTAGGCAGCCTCTGCCACTGCATTGCCACTCTTTTAGAGAAGTTTTCCCTAATGTCCAACCTGATCCTTCCATGGTGCAGCTTGAGGTCATTCCCTCCAATCCTATGGCTGTTACACAGGAGCAGAGGCCTACCCCTGCCTTACTGCAACCTCCTCTCAAGGAGCTGCAGAGAGTGATACGGTCTCCCCTGGGCCTCCTCTTCTCCAGACTGAACAATCCCAGTTCCCTCAGCTGCTCCCCATAAGGCTTGTGCTCCAGACCCCTCACAGTCCCTTCTCTGGACACGCTCCAGGGCCTCGATGTCTTTCTTGTAGTGAGGGGCCCAGAACTGAACACAGTACTTGAGGTGCAGTCTCAGCATGGCTGAGTACAGAAGGATGACAAACTGATCTTCCTTTTCATTACTCCTTCCATCCATCACATGGCTGCAATAACAGCAAGACTTCATGCTACGAGAACATCCCCACACTTGCTGCTTCCACTGAAAGCATAACAGCCACATTTACTGACTCCTCCTAACATGCAGGACAACTCCCATATTCCACCGATTTTTTAACACTTTCTGTTACCTCTTTTGATGTCCCATCAAGACCAGGCCAGATGGGGCCCTGATCTGGTGGGGGCAACCAACCCATGTGTGAGGTTGGAACTGGATGGGCTTTAAGGTCCCTTCCAACCTGAGCCACTCTATGATTCTATGATTTTTCTTACCTTTCTCTGTTTGCTTTCTGTAGTTCTGTTTTTGGAATTTGAGAAGGTGAAATATAAGCCCAAGGAGCAAACCAGAATGCATTAAAGCAGATGCTGCAGCAACAAGCCTGCAGTTGTCCAAGTACATGCTGCAGAAAGCATCTCCAAATAAGTAATAATGGTAAAAATAATAACACCTAAAAAAAGCAGCAGAAAGATCTCCCCATCCATCCAGGCCAAAAAAATCAAGGTTTGGCACGGAACAATCTGAGAAAGTGTCTGAAGAGCTGCAAGTGGGTTCTGTATCTGACAGAGGAGCCAAAAAGTGTTTGACCACAAACAGGGCGTGATGCATTGCAAAACTTTTCTCGAGGAGATATTTAGAGGGTGGGATGGCTGGCATGGATAGGAAAAGGGGGGAGGCCTCACGGGGGGAGGAATATCTTTAGCCTTCAAACAACAGCCACTAAAATATCCTCAGCTCTGCGCCTCCCCAGGGGTGCCAAGGGCTGAATGTTTTGTGCAGAATGGCTTTGGTGGGATAGCATAATCTCACTGAAAATTATTTTTTAGCTGTCCCTTTTGTAGCGAGGAGGGATAGCGCAAAGATAGGGCCCGACGCAGTGATGTCAGTAGGCTTCGGATTAATGGGTTTTGGATTGGACCCATGGTGTAAGAGACAGTACTCAACTCCAGCCATAAATAAAGTGGCTTCCATTAACGTTTATATTTGCTTTAATTTATTTAACCAAGAAAGTCAGCAGAGGCCCAGAGGTCTCAGTATTAAGAATGAGCTGGCCAAGACAGCAGCAGATAAAGCTTGCACCAGCGTAAATCAAAGCTTCCATAAGTCATGCTCAAGAAAGCATGGGTGAGTAAGGCAATAAAATGTGGCCATTGTTTCTTTATTGTATTGTTCTCAGCTTTCTCTTTCTGTCGGAGCCAAACACAATTTCTGCTTTATGTTTTTAAGAGGTCTGGGAGAGGACGGACTAAACTCATTGCAAACTGAGGATGTAGAGGAGTTCAGAAGCTGGGATTTGCAAGTAGCTCACAATTGCTTTCCCTCCCTTTATGGCCAGATAATAATAACAAAGATGAGATCCAGAAGATTTATGTTAATCTTTCTCTACTCAAATGTTGGAAAAGGCTTCACTTCCATCTTGTTGGACACACGTCATGAAAAATCACTGTGTCCACCGTTGTTTTGCCTAGTACAACTGAGGATGATCCATGTATTGCCAGTGCTGTCCATCGTAGAAATGGGTACACTTAAATGTCCACACCTCAAGGGCATGAAGAGCTGGAGAGCTGCCCCGAGCAGAACTCCCCACTCTGGCTTAGACACTGAAATCATAGATCCACCTCCCACACAATCCTGAGCTCACACTAAGTCCCTCAGCTCGTTTCCCTCAGCACAGGGCTACAGTTTTGCACTGGTGATAAGGAGATGTCATCTTTCTGTGCTTGGCATAAGGAGACTTCATCATTTTGCATAGGTAAGGAGATTTCATCCTTTAAAGCTCATCTTGGCAAAGTGCCCTTTTCCCAGCCAGTCATAGCACCTACCTCCTCAAACCTGCTGGGGGTACCTAGTGTACTTTGGTCACAATTTTACCTGTAATAAATTCCCCATGGGACAATATCAGTTTACAACTGTACTGCAGTGATGCTGTTCCTGCTACTACAATCACAGCTCTGTTGTGATTTCCATTATAAACCTTGGACTAGCTTTTGGGGGTGTTTTTTTTTTAATTCTTTTGCTGGGGTCTACAATTTGATCGTAAAAACTCATGCTGGGCTGAAATTCAGCTGCCAGGTCTTGGTTGGGTAGCAAATCTGATTTAACCCTGAGGATGCTGAACTGCTTTCACATAGAGGTGTGAGAGATGAACCACAAGGTCAGCAAGGAGGGATGGCTCACTTTGGTTTGGGGTATCTGGGGACAGAGATGTGGGGAAAATCCAGCTGTATGCCACAACCCACCTGCAGTTGTCTCTTCTGCATCTTTTGGTCTACAGATTGCAGCTGATGCACTTTATTCCTTTAACTGATATCTTCATCTTCATGGGTATCACTTGTTTGAGCTGTCTACTCCTGAGCTCTTCAGAAGGAATTTCTTAATGCATTTTGAGCTTACAAAACCCACACTCACTAAGTTCTGTTAGACATATGTCACTGAAAAGCATCTTTCCCTCCTTCTTCCCACTTTTATACAATATGCACAAACTTTTGAAGCCCTCCTCCAAAGTGGTTGCATTTTCCCAAGAAGACCACTTCAGTTTAGGTGGTTTTCAGGTTTGCCAGAAGCTGCAGCTCACCACAAACTGTTGGCTTCTGGAGGAAAACTCCTCCATTCAGTGAGTTTTTACCACCTTACCACCAGCTCAGCAGGCTCTTCCTGAAGGAGAACGGAAGGTTAGGACTTAGTAGAGCTGAGCATGGTTCAGAGAATGTTTTGCCATGGACAGGTGTTTACTGGAGAAGAAAATAGCAACCAGCAGGACACTCTGCATCATAGAATCATTAAGATTGGAAAAGACCATTGAGATCCCCAAATCCATCCCCAGGCCTTCCCCACCATGCTCACTGACCATGTCCCTCAGCACAAATCTCCATAGTTATTGAACACCCCGTAGGATGCTATTGGCCCTCTTGGCCACCTGGGCACACTGTTGGCTTGTGTTCAGCTGGCTGTTTTCACCTCAGTGTGAAATGGGAACTGCTGATGCATGAGCTACCCACAGACTGCCCAAACTCTGTAAACCTAGAATAAAAAATGCAATGGAAAGCATATCTTGCAGTTACAGTGGGATGGGGCAAACACACTTCCAGTTCAACCAACTTTCTTTAGATCACAGAATTGATGAATGACTTGGGTTGGAAGGGACCTTAAAGGCCATCTGCTTCTAAGCCCCCTGCCATGGACAGGGTTGCCAACCACTGGGTCAGGCACCAACTCAGGCTGCCCAGGGCCCCATCCAACCTGGACTTGAATACCTCCAGGAATAGGGCATCCACAGCTTATCTGGGCAGCCTGTGCCTCATGTCTTCCCTTGGTTGGAGATAGCCCTTCCCATCATGATGCCTCCCTCCTTCTCCTATTTTACAACGAGGTAATTCTTTACACCGACTCCCCTAGCCTTTAAATCCAGCCAAAAGGCTGTGAGGTGGATTCTGGCAGCTTTACCTCCCATGGATGCTGCTGTGGTGGGGTGGTTTGGGATCACCCATGGGATGGAACAGAAGGAAAAATTGCTTCTTCATGAAAGCGATGCAGCATGAAGCCACCAGTTCCTCACTGGGGAAGTGGTGTAATAGCACTTCCCTAAGCCTGTGGGGGCATGGTGAGGATGGTGCCGCTAAAAACATTTGTGCTGAGCAGATACCTCAGCCTTGAGGGCCCTCCTGAGATCCTAGAATTGATGGGATGAGGTGTTGTGGCTGTACAAACCTCTAATCTATCAAAGCAATAATCTGTGGAAGAAAGATCCTTCACAGCACACTCAAGGCACAGACGGTAAGTGACTTATGGAGCGTTCTACCTATCAGCTGCAGAAATACAGTATTAATAAAATATGCTGACACAAGAGATTAATAGCTCAGAACCTCAGTCCAGAAGAGGTTAGGACAAGCCTATTCTTCCTCTGGGGTTTTTAACAACGAGGAATTAAGTAAATGTTAGGCACTGAAGATTACTTGAAGGCAATATTAAAGCAAGGTTCTGCTCTGGATGGAGGCTGTAAAACCATCATTGTTGGACTCCACGTTTATTGCCCTGCAGTGGTTTTGCATGGTGTACCAATAAAGCGTGGCTTCTTCTCACTGCTCGTGCTGTAATCACATCCCAGGATTGGAGCTTTCTGAGAAGAAATCCAAATGTTTCTCCTTCATCCAGAGGTGATGGACAGTGCCCCTACCACTGTTCTATGAGGGATTTGAATAGACCTTTGTCATTTCAGACCAGTATAATTACAAGTGCTGCAGGATGATTTTAGAAAAGTGGAACTCTGGCTTGGAAAAACAGAACAGAAGAGTCCAGAACTACTTTTGCATCTGTGATATGTGAATTTAGACCTCCACCTCATGTATCTGATGGATGATGCAGTGCTCACCAACACTGAACCAGCAAAAAAACCCCAAAGCATTGTATCTTACTTAAGGTGGCTCTTTTTTCCTTCTAATATCAAATTCTTTGTCAATGCAACTGTGCTTTGCTGGAGTGATGGACCTGCTGACAGTAGAGAAGGAGAGGGAGAGGAGATAGAGGAGGAGAGAGAGGAGGAGAGGAAGGAAGGAAGGAAGGAAGGAAGGAAGGAAGGAAGGAA
>JACDJE010000432.1:1085320-1111365 GCA_016647715.1 Pavo muticus | reverse complement strand
CCCTTCCCTTCCCTTCCCTTCCCTTCCCTTCCCTTCCCTTCCCTTCCCTTTTTTCCTTTCTCTCTTTTTTTTTCTCCTTTCTTATCTCTTTTGTTTCAGTTTTCTTAGAACACGTGGAAACAGCGAATGATTCATTCAGGATGTGTCTCTGCTGCTATCCTCTAACCATCTCTTGGAGCAGCAGCAGATGTTATGCTCGCTGTGCTGTAGTCCTCAGTGCAAATCATAGAACCATAGCCTCATTAAGGTTGGAAAAGACCATTTAGATCACCACATCCAACCCCAACTCACCCCCACCATACCCACTAACCACATTCCTCAGTGCCACATCTTCACAGCTCTTGAACACCTCCAGGGATGATGGCTCCACCACCGCCCTGGGCAGCCTGTTCCAATGCATGACCTCTCTTTCTGAAAATGTTTCCTAAATTCCAGCCCGAACCTCCCCTGGCACAATCTGAGGCCATTACTTCCCATCTTATCCCTAGGAGATGCAGAGCCCTTGGTGATGGGTACCCCACATCCCCACAGCATGCCCCCAGGCTGTTAGGATTGAAGAAAGTTGTGATAGAACCCAAATTCAGAGCAGCTGGAGCCATTTGGCCCAGGAGAACCTCATGAGGTTCAGCAAATCCAAGTGCACCTTCGTCATGGCAACTCCCATCATCAATACAAACTGGAGGACGGAAGGATAAAGCACAGCCTTTCTGGAAGGGATCTGGGGGCTACTGATGAATGGCAGCTGGACATGAGCCAGGAGTGTGCCCTCACAACATGGATGCCCCATCCCTGGAGATACTTAAGGTCAGGCTGTACATGGCTCTGAGCACTTGATAGAGCTGTAGGTGTCCCTGTTCATTGCTGGACCAGAGGGCCTTTAGAGTCCTTTCCAACTCAGATAATTCTATGGTGATTCTATGATTCTATGCCAGTGGTGAGGGATCCCCCTCAGGGGCTCCTTCTGGGGGCATCCAAGAGGTATACAGCTCTTTGCATGGCAAAGGGAACCTGTAGCAATGCCCCAAAGAGTGCCATGGGGTGCTTGCTGCTTGCATACAGAACAAAAGTCTCCTTGTGCATGGGGCTGAGAGCTGGCTGCTAAGAAAGCTTTCAGTTTTGCTCATGAAATGCTCCAACCAGGAAGAAAGAGCTGGCCACAGCAGGGCAGGCGGTTTCCTTTAAAAGACAGCACTGTGTGTGATAAATGAAATTGCTTGGGGTTAGTGGCTGGATCCTTTTTTTGTGTTTTTGTTTGGATTCACAGCGGTGAAACGCAGTCCTTGTGGGGTTGTATTTTCCTGCTGGAGCAAGCTGTCAGCTAGAGATGAGACAGCAGAGGAAGAATAGCCGAAATCCTGCATTTGTTTGCTTTCAAAAGCCACTTAAAATTAGCTCAGTGAGCATAGTTCTGCAAAGATTGGTCCAAAAATTAATAAATCACACTGTGTACAAGGAAACTCGATAATGCTAACCAGGTCCCTTCAACGTGTGCCAGAGCCAGGTCTCATTTACACGGGGAGCTGCTGGCTCTCCCAGGGTGTCCCAGGCTCTGCAAAGCTGGATGGAGAAATTAAGTCTGAGCTGATCAGTGCATAAAGTGGATAAAGTGCATAAAGTGTATAAAGTGCATAAAGTGCATAAAGCCCATGAAGTGGGGACCAAATATGAGGACCTCATAATGTTCCTGGAGAAGTGGCACTTTTATCTGTGTACTAACCAGCACTATGTCTGCACCTTGTGGGGACAATGAGCATCTGGGTGACATCCAAGGTTGCCAAGGCCAACAGCTGTGGGGTCACAGGGGCAGATCCTTCCTCAGAAGGTGTTGCCAACCCACAGCCAATCAGCCAGGGCTGGCAGGGGTGTTGCTGAAGAAGGAAATCGTTGCATTTCACATTACCAAAATGGGAATTGCAAATAAAGAAACGTCATGACCAATATGAGGAGTGTCTCAGACAGGGCTTGGGCAGTAGTGGGCTTTGGTCCCGGTGATTTTCCCTCTATATAGCACTGGTGACAGAAGGGAGCAAGCCCAGCAAGGCCACCAAAGTGGTTGGAGATGGAGCTCGTGTGATGTGAGAAAAGGCCAAGAGTTGGGTGGGCATTGGGAGAGGAGTAAGCAATGGGGAATTAGTTGCTCCCTATTGGGTTGGTGTTGATGAGACAGATGGTCTCTCCTTGCAGGCATCAGCCCAAGGGAAAATGGGAAATTCCAATTAGCTTTCCCAAACTCCCCAAAAGAGCTGCCTGACCTGTCTGTTCCTGCTTTGAGAAAGGAGCTGGGACACCAACTTGTGGTATTCCGTGACCTTTCAAAGAAATTCTATCATGCATCTGTGTATAACAAGACTGGCAGGAAAGCAGAGCTACATATCTGTACCTGTATAAGTGTTTGTGTCTCCTTGCATGTCCTCATCTGCTACATGCAGACCAATCCCCACGAGGTACATAATTACGAATTGTTGCTGCACTGGGGCTCCTCCTGTGCCCATGGAAAAATACATCTGTGGTTGCATAGCTCAAACCTGAGCCACTCACTGAAAGTTTCTCCAGTGAGCAGAGAGATTCAGGAGCAGCCATGGTGCTGTCCAAGGAAACCCTATCCCATCTGGGGGTGATGAATCCAGGCTTGATGTTGTGCTGTGACAGTTAAATAAGAGCTCACGGTTCTCCTCATTGGCTCCAGTGCTGACTTGCATAGATTGTTTAGGGTCTGTTCTGCTAAGGAATAGCCCACAGCATCACAGGTTTGTCTTTAGGGACAGAGAAGGCCAAAAACCGTTCAGCTGACTCTAAGGAGGTGTCTACTTTTGACTCTCAGTGCCCATCTTGGACAGTTGATCCCCATGAACTGAAATGGGGAAGTCCATTACTCCTGGAGAATTCACTGGGGATATTTCAGTGGAGGCATTTGCATGCAAACTTGAGAGCCCTATCAATTGTGTTACCACGCATTGCAGCTGAAAAGAAGCATCTTGCCATTCAACTGTCTCTGCAGTGGAGAGCCAGTTCTCCACTCAATGACTTCTCTACAGGCAAAGAGGCTGGATGGGATTTGGGGTATCCTGACATTTTTCAGCCTACATACTCCAGTGGCAAAAAACAGCACTGGACAAACCCCCTTAACAACCCACATGGCCAACCACCACTTTTAATCCAATCTACTGCTTTGTCTCTTCTACTCGATATCTGTTGTCTCATTAGTAATCTATCATTTTACTTCTTCAGGGATAATTTCTTACTCTATTTCTTACTGAAATAATTTGCTGACTTCATGAGCAAGATATTGTTCTTGTGTTTTTCTTTTTTGTTGTTGTTTTTTTGTTTTGGGTTTTTTTTTTTAAATGATGATCTACCACTTTTATAAATGATCTGCTGGATTCCCAGACATTCAGCAGCCCACCTAAAGCTGTGGTTTCAAGGGGGGTTCTGGCCTTCATGTGGGCTGACATGCAAGTAGTGTCAATCTGATATATCCATGATGAATTAGGCTAATGCATGACGATTTACCGTTGCTTAGATGAAGATCCCAGCCAAGTCAAGACACCATTTGGGGAAGTTCATGGTGTGGGAGTTGAGGAAGGGGAGATGAAGTGTTCTTGTGGTCTCCAGGGAACATGCTCCTTTCTTGACCCCTATCCTCCAACATTTGGGCCTCCAAATTTGACTTCGTGATGACCAGTGGAGACCTCTGGAAGCCCCCGGCCCAGACAGCAGCCTGGCTGCCTGCAGGCATGTGGAAGCCAACCATATTCTACATCAGGGGGTACAGGTCTGATTCATATCAGAGTCCAAGTCCTGATGGATGAGGGAAATATGTTCCTGCAGTTTGAGTAAATCGTACTTAATTTTTCATCAGTAGACAGGGAAGCTTTGGGGAAGGGAACTCAGAAACACAGAGGTTAAGTGACTTACCCCAAGCTGCACAGGATTGAGATTTCCAAACGCACTGACCAGTCACTTGGTCACTGGGCCTCAATTTAATTAGCAAGTGTGTTTTTATTTAAGAATGACAGCGCATTACGTTTCCTTGTAATTCATGGACCCCACCCCACTGTGTGCAGATCCAGATCAAAGAGACGGCTCCTGCTCACAGCTCTGCTGCTAGAAATGGTTTCTTTTAATGCCTTAAATTTGAGAACATCAACAGTATCTAAAACATTCAGCAAATGATTTCTTTTCTGCTTTGAAGCTGACTCCCTTCAAATCATTTCCTCCGTCTTTGGTGCAGGCTTCCGCACTCTGAAAGCTCCATGCAGAGCCTTCAGAAATAAATCAGACCTCAAGCTCTCAGCCCCACTGCTTGTTTTGCAGATCCATGTTTTGCATGTAGGCTGTTTTTGTGTGCCAAGAGCAGACAGCTTGCAAACAGCAGCAAAATAAAAGTCATTTCTGAAACCACTGGCCACCAAAATCCTGCCCAAGCTTGGAATGATTAAGCCTGGATTGTTATAACTAAATGCGATTGCACTGTGCTTTGAGTAATGCATCTGTGGGTTCTGCTGCTACAGTGTCAGATCTAACAGTAGTTGCTGCCCAACCTCATTTTGAGCCCCATTCCCTCTTCATGACCTGGGAACATGGTTGGGTTATTCCTCCTGGCTGAATGGATCTTGCTTCCTTTCCACTGCTGCTCTCCTCAACATTGCCTCCCTAAGGAAAGCAAAGACTCTTCTGCAACTAAAGGCCTTTCCCAGCATGTGGTTTGGAAGGGAGGATATACCATGCACTGGATGGTGTTACACTGGCTCTTGTAGATGTAACCGTCAGGGGCAAAGTCAGTTTTTCATTGTCAGCTGAAGTTTTGCAGGTAGGCTGCTTCTGTGGCACCCTTCCTGCCTGTCCTCTCCTGTCTACTGCATCTGTTAGCAGTTGCTGAGTGGTGATAGGGTTGGGAGGAATAGGGAAGAACAAAAGATGGGTGGTTTTGCAAACAATCCCCATTTTTGCGTCAAAATGTGTTCCCAAAAGAAGTGATCTGTGGACGAAAAAAAAAAACAAGCTCTGGGGCAAGGGCAGCTGTTTTGGTTGTCACTGCCTGATCAGAATAGAAGGGACAGACAGGATAGCTACTGGACATCTTGTTCTTGCTCTCAAAACCTACATCCCAGCTGCCACTTGATGCTCATTTTATCAGGTGGGAGCCAGACAAGAGGACCCCCCCAGAACTTGCGATAAGGGTAGCGAAGCACTGGAACAGTTTGGCCAAAGATGTGGTGGATGCCCCATCCGCTGGAGATGTTCAAAGTCAGGCTGGATGGGGCTCTGAGCACCTGATTGAGCTGTGGGTGCCCCTATTCACTGCAGGGGAGTTGTACCAGATGGCCTTTAAAGGACCCTTCCAACTCAAATGATTCTATGATTCCTTCCCCAGCAGCATTAGCACATTGAGGATGGGGAGAAGACCAGCTGGACTCCCCAGAGGTCCATACTACCCTCAGATTTGCTCAGCTATACGAAGGCATGACCCCACACCAATGTTAGTTGAGACCTACAGACCACAAGTCACGGATCTGGACAGGACACAAGCCTGCAGCATGTGGGCAGTTTGGAGGACAATGCTGCACACACTCTCTCATACCACAGTGAGCATGAACCAGTTCTCTCTAATTAAGGACCATGACTTCACCTCCCATTACCTCATGCCTACCACGTGGGCAATATGACACACTGCAGCCTCACACCCTTGTCTCCCACATGGTGACTTCTTCCTCTGTCCCCTTTCTATAAATACATTCCCAAATGAGGTCAGGCTAAACCACTGCAAGTGTCCGTGCACAAACACGTAGTGAAATACAGGTGTAGGTTTGGTGGGGATGGTCCTACACGGCGTGTTGCACAAACTCTACGAAAGCAAGATCAGAGATTTCCAACCTGATGTAAATTATCCAAGGATGTATCACGGAGGAAGGAAAGACCGATTAGTATTTCAAAACACAAGTGCACCAATGCTTCAGGGAAAAGCAAATTAATATCTCAGATAAGGAGCATGGCATTAGTGGGTTTTTTTCACTGATGAGGCGCCTTCATCCTGATGTGAGTCCCAGATATTCACTCAAAGAATTACAAGGAGGAAAAAAATGATGCTAATCCTGTGTATCAGCAATGTCTAACCTGCCAAGCATAAATATTCACGTAATCACTTTGCAGTTACCTGGTAACCACAACAAAGCATGCATTGAAAATGTAATTACAGGGGCTCCGTAAACTCATCTTAAATTATCACCTATAGCCAGGCACCTACTATCAGATATTAGATTCTCCTTTAGATCAGAATCTCATGTTCCTTGCATCTAAATTGAAATAACTATCTCCTTATTGGCAAGCGACGAAATCTAAATGGAGTCACGTAAATCCTGCTTCACAGCTCAATTAAGGAAATGTGATTATGGATCTGGAAGCAGATGCAGATATTACTAGGGAAGGGATGATGGCGGGAGCCTACAGGAAGCAGTTGATGCTTTCCAGGGGTCATTTGTAGGGGAACCCGTAGGAACAGAGTTCCTATTGTTATACGCTTCATGCATATGGGGCGGAGAGGGGGCGAGAGACCGGATTCCCATTTTTAAGTGCTTTGGAGGTTTTCAGAGGGAATCAGGTTCCATTGTTACATTTTAAATACTCTCTAAGCTCTCTGGAAACAATATGTGTTTTCACCTATTCCCCCTGCGCTCTTCCCTCTCATGATGAGGTTCGCATTCTTTGATTGTTCAGCAACAGTCATTGATCTTCACACCACGACTGGGGAGTGGGACAAGGTAGGGGGAGATGTCACGTTATGCACTTAACCCAACAAAAGCCAAAATGGACTTGGAAAGATGTCCTAGGAGCACTCTGCATGCAGCACACAGGTGCCTTTGCAGCTCTCTTGGTTGCACACTCCTTGGTGATTCTTGGGAGGACCATTTGTCAGATGCAGCTCAAAGGGTCCCTGTGCCCGGTGGAAAACAGGTTGTATATCAGGAGAAATTCCTTCTCAGAATGAGTGGTAATGCACTGGGACAGGTTGCCCACGGAAGTGGTGGAGTGACTGTCCCTGGAGGTATTCAAGAACCATGGAGATGTGCCACTGAGGGACATGGTCCATGGGCATGGTGGGGATGGATTGACAGTTGGACATGGTGATCTGAGTGGTCTTGTTCAACCTTAATGAGTCTGTGACTCTATGATTGATGTCATAGGGAGATGAGAACATGTCCAACATGGCACAGCGGGTGGCATGGCGGAGGAACATTGAGTGGTGACATGTGAGCTCTTTGATCCTCACAACAATCATCTGGCTGAGCCAAACACAAATATGTCCTTTACCAAAGTCCAAAGAGAAGGTGTTAAAGTCACCTGCAGCAGCTGTAAGTGAGCAGGGGCTCAGTGGCTGCAGTTGCAAGAATATATCCTGTGCATCCACCCAGAAGCATGGGTTATTATTCCTTCAGGAAAGGCACATTGTGGCAGAAGGATGCACAAAATAAATAAGGAAACACAGCGATGCATTTGCAAACTTTAGCCAGTGCAGAGTGTAATCAGGGGCAGATGATGATTCCTAGTTCCCTGCTGTGACCATGGGAGTGTTGCCTTATGAAAATGGTGACCCTGGTCTGTTGAGTGATGGCTGTTTGCCATCATTCTGACCTGCCCTTGGTTTTGCTGTTCCATCCCAAATTGCTTGCTCCTAATTGGAGAAGGCAGTTAGAAAACAGAATCTCTCTCACACATTTGTTAGTGGATCTAAGTTGGAAATTAGGACTGAGTGAGAATTTTCTTATCTAATCCAGAAGGACAGTCTTTGATGTTGATAGCTTCCTTAGCCTGAAATCCAAACGTGCAAGCATACCAGAAAAAAATAGATAGATAGATGGATAGGTAGGTAGATAGATAGATAGACAGAGAGATAGGTAGACAGATAGGTAGGTAGGCAGGCAGGTAGGTAGGTAGATAGGTAGACACATAGATGCATGGATGGATAGATGGATGGATGGATGGATGGGTAGATAGGTAGATAGGTAGATAGGTAGGTAGGTAGATAGATAGGTAGATACATAGATGCATGGATGGATGGATGGATGGGTAGATAGGTAGATAGGTAGATAGGTAGGTAGGTAGATAGATAGGTAGATACATAGATGCATGGATGGATGGATGGGTAGACAGATAGATAGATAGGTAGGTAGATAGATATAGATATACATGTATATCTCTACATAAAAACAGCAAAAAAAAGGTTAAGATGTTCAAGAAAGCCATCTAACTTCATTTGAAACCCATCTCTTTGAGCCCTTAATGTTTTCTTGTATAAAAACAGTGTCTGCTGCATGAAAAATAATGCAAAAAAAAGAAAAAGTCGAAGTGTTCCATTCTGTGAAGGTGCAGACACACGGCTCCTGGACATTGTCTGAGCGTGCCTGCTCAGTTTTAGAGCAGGATTGTGCTGAAGTCAGGGTTTTGAAAGAAGTTTTATTTTCAGTGAGAGTTACACTTCCTTTGGCTGGGAAAATAAAAGTTTTGAGCAAAACTTTATGATCACTCTATTTGTGATGCTGGGACCAAATTATAAATGCAATTTGCGTATCGGAAATCCCCTTGAAATTTCAATTAAATTTGATATGTGTGTTTTCAGCATCCTTTCCTACGAGGGTTGGTTTCTGGGCCAAATTCTTCCATCTTTATTCATACACAGTAAGCGGAGACTTTCTTACTGCATACTTCTGAGTTTGATCCTTTTCTTTCAATCTATTGCAGCTTCTCACTGGAAAAAGAAAAAAGACAAAGCATATTCTAAGAGCAGTAGCTATTTTTCCATTGCTTTCCATCTGGTACGTGATCTGCAATCATACCTCCAGGTCATTATGCTTGTAATGTTTATTGGAAAAATCAATCTTTAACTTTAAGACTTTACACAGGAAATATTAAAGTAAATTAGGGCCCTATACATCCATTTTCAAATTTCCTTTCGGCCTCACAGTACCTACTTCTTTCATGAAAAGAAATCAAGATTATATATTTTTTTTCAAGCTGTTCCACTTTTGCATAACTGACAAAATTTCCTGGAAGTACAATTTGCCCGGCTACCTTCATTATTATCTCCAGCCCATATTAGCAGCTAAGCGGTTGTTGACATTCCCTTTCAATATTGCTACTAAAACCCCATGAAGTTCATGCAGAATTTATATACGAATGTCAACTCATTTCTGAAATATGTAATAGGAAAAGATTGGCCAATGCCTTTCTGGCCACCTACATTTCAGAAGGTATTGGCTGGTATTAAAGTAGTGTATACATATATATTTTAAGAAACCACACATTTTCTGGGCCAGATTCCAAGGGCATATAAAGTAGTTTAGTTGGTTATGACTGCACGAAGAGCTAGATGGAAAACAGAACATTCTCAGAGGGTTTGGGTGCACATGAATTTCTTTCCAAAATTAATGTGAGTGGGGGTCATTAATTTTGCTTTTATTTTGGTGGATGAAATGTCGCTCTTCTGGATAGTCTCAGGGCACGACGTGAAGCCACATCTACTGAAGGCACAATGCTGTCGATGCCTCCCAGTGCTGAGGCTGAACATATCCCTCTGTTCACAGTGATTCTGGGCTGAGACAGGAATACTGGGGCAAAATAATCCCAAAATTGCAGGGACAGTTTGGGGTCTGAGGGCAAACAGCCTTGTGGGAGGAGAAGAAAGTCACAGCAAGTCTTGGCTCTTGCCTCCAACAGCCACAGTAAATCTCATTATCCCAAGCTGACCATGTGTCCTCAATCCCATGCTGCCTTGGATGCAATGGGGGAAAGTCCACTCAGGAAAAGCCTTTCCCTATTAGTCATGCTGTTTGTATTTATTTTGAGTCCTTGCTGTCAAACAATGCCCGACCTGGGCAAGCTGGTTGTGTTAAGCAGTTCACTAAGACAGACCAACACAGTGAAAGGAGAAAAGGCATATCATAGAATCATAGAATCATTAAGGTTGGAAAAGACCCCTAAGAGCATCAAGTCCATCCCCAATCCATCCACACCATGCCCACTGACCATGTTCCAAAGTGCCACATCTCCATGCTCCATGAACACCTACAAGGACGGTGACTCCACCACCTCCCTGGGCAGCCTGTGCCAATGCATCACCACTCTTTCTAAGAAGAAATTATCCCTAGTATCCAACCTGATTTCCTTCCCTTCATTTCTGCGCTTTTTAAGAGGGTGATTTGCAGCAGAGCTGTTTGTGATGGAGTTGTCTCCAGGTGGAAGACATTAGTGAAGAGGGAGATATTTTTTTCTTTACCGTTCCTATATGTCCTCTTTAATACCATTAGACTTGACATACCCTTGAGGTTTCTCATGGAACTGACTCATCTTCTCTATTCCCAGAAAATGCTGTGTTTCAATCACAGCTAAAAGTTGTTCAAGGCTGTGTTCTTCAATGATGCCAAATGGAGAGATTGCATAACACCAAAACAAAATTTAAAGTAATCAGATCTCTCTTTAGAAAAAAAAAACAAAGTCTCTTCTCTTGCAGTGTGGGACCACATCCATCAGCTGTACACGCAGCTCCTTTTCTTAACAGAACACAAAAAACACCACCATAAACAATGGAAAACAAAACCACATGCTACCACGAAATGAGTGTGAATACAAAAACCTACAGGGGAGAGGCCAGATGAACAATGTCTCTTGATGCCAACTAATGTGCTTGGCCAGGGGACCACCATGACCCATGAAACCCCATGGATGTGGGTTCTCATGCCCTGGGGCCATAGGAGCAGGAGTAGGAGCAGCACCGGCCCTCCTGCACACAACCTGTCTCCAGGCTACCCCAGACCACAGATGTCCTCCTGGGAAGTGCGACCACCACCACTCAGAGCTTTTGCAAGGATGTGAAATTTTGCTCCCTGGGAGCTCTTTGCACAGAGCCAGCATCAGATGTTAATTTTTAGTCATGAGATTTCTCTCTCAGACTGATTCTATCATTTATTTCCAAGCCCTTTGGGCCAATGTAGGCTGGACTTCATTTATTTTAAACTTCTCTGCTTGGGACTTATTGTTCTGTGCTGCTAGTTCACAGCTCTGTAAGTCATTACCAACTCCATCCCTTCCTCCAGATGCAGTTATTGGGTCTTTTGTCTTCTTCCACTACTTTTTTTCAACACAGAAAATTAGCTCTGTAGCTGCAAAAGAGAAAAGCCCTGGAATCCCTTACTCTACCTTCAAAAAATAAATAAATAAATTTTAAAAAAGAGAAGAAAGGCAGAGTGATTATGTTGCAGTGCAGCACATCAGAAAGCTTACTAATGACCTGCCCGCAACCGAATGGCAGAGCCAGAATTTGTGCCATGACATGAGCCTGGCCCAGGGCGCTCAGATGCAGTTCAGAATTTCCCCAGCATGCCAAGCTATTTAGAGCAAGACTGTAGGTATAGGCAATTATGGACTCAGCTGACAGCTGCAAAGAAGCCGGATCCAGATTTTCCCAAGGCTGCAGGATGTCTGGATCAGAAATCTGCAGGTGACAAGCAGTGTGTCTTTTGTCTCATCCTTATTCTACAGGTGTGAGTCATTTGTGCACTCAGTTGCTTGAATACATTCAGGATTACAAGATTTCAGGCAGAGTGCTCCCAGGATCCTGGAATGACAACTGGGCAATGCTTTGTGAAAGCATCAAGCGGTGCTTTTTACAACCGCAGGCTGTGTAGGGCCCAGTTGAAAGAGGAGAGAAAAAAGACCCGCTCCGTATCATTTCATCACATATTAAGGTGGTTGTATTAAGCTCTTGGCCATTCCACTACTTTACAGGCTACAGAGAACATCCTGGGAGGCCGGGAACTTTTCTTTCTGGTGGGGCAATATTTGGGTGGATCTGGGACCCATTTAACCCTAATCCACCCTTGGCGTAATGTCTCAAATTCTTTTGCTGCATACAGACTGCTGCTCCATTCCCGTTTCATTACACTCCGAGCAAAGCTGCAAGGCCTCAGGGATGCTATTGCCATCAAAGGCTGGAGGGCTTTAATGCCACATCTTCCATGGAAACTTCTCATGATCTCACCCACTTGCTGGCATTATTTCAGCTGTGCTCACAACTCCATACAGAGATGATGCAGGAGAGGCAGAAAAGTTTATGCCACTTCTCATCTACGTGTCTTGAAGAGGATGGGCACTGGCAAAAAAAGGTTAAACCCCAATCATCTGGAGATGATGTCTGCATGGACCTGGGATGCAGACAGAGAGTCTTGTCTGAGGAGAAAAATAATCTTCTGCCTTTTCTATCAAAACATGAGAAAAGCATAATCCAGCTTTCTTGACTGGGTACCAGGAGAAGAGTGATGAGCCTTGGCCCTTTAACTCGTGGCAAAGACAACAGGCACTTTTGGACCTCCATGATGCAGGAGAAGACCCTTGCCAGACTGAGTCATGCTAAATGAAGTGGGCACATAAAAGTCAGCTTGCTTGGATCCTGCATGCGTGTGCAGAAGATAATCAAAGCTCCTGTGGCTACCACCACTCATCCCCAATGTGCTTTTGACAGAGAGGAAAAGAGAGAAGCTGGCCAGGAGAGGAGAATGAGAAGTAGTAGTGCTCACTGCTCCAGATGTTTGTGGATCAGGAATGTGTGCATAGAAACATAGAATCATAGAATCGTTAAGATTGGAAAAGACCTCTAAGAGCATCAAGTCCAACCCCAATCCATTCCCATCATGGCCACTGATCATGTCCCTCAGTGCCACGTCTCCATGATTCTTGAACACCTCCAGGGATGGTGGCTTCACCACCTCCTTGGGCAGCCTGTGTCAATGCATTACCTCTTTTTCATTCAGATTCCCATCTTTTTAATTCCAGCTGAAAAATCTTTGAAGGCTGCTGTGTCTCAGGAGATCACACACAGGATGGGGAAGAGCAAATATGACAAGGTTTTTATAGCTGGCATGTGGGAGCGGAGAAAAGAAGTGGCAGTGTTGTGAAACAGAAGCAACATCCCACTAAAAGCAGTGTTTGAAATGAGGTGAAGATTTATGCATTTCAGGGGCTGACACCTCAGTGGGGTGGATGGCTCTGCTTATTGATTTGGGCTGGAGAGCAAACAAGACAAAAAGTTGACTTACGGTGTATTTGCACTCCGAAGAGGAAAAACCCAGCAGGCAATAACACATCTGGGAACTCTTGGGCTGCTCCACAGCCCTTATTTCTTTCTTCAACAAGGCCTAAATGCAAGTCCTGGGGCTAGAGGGACACAGAAATCCCAGCCCTCTTCATCTTCTGCATGCTGCAGAGATCTGCAGGGCAAATAGATCTGCACTTTCAGCCTTATAGGTGCATCCCTACTATGTCCTGCTGACCTTACCTGAGTGGGAAAAGCATGGGAACAAGGAGGTGAAGGAAGGATCCTCTCAATGCAGAACCATGGGGAGGTTTGGGTCAACACCACCAGAAACAACCCAAACCTAATCTCAAATTGCTGGAGTTTTGTGGCTGCTGTTTTGAAATATTTGGCTGCGTAGCCCTTCAAACCTCTCATCTCTCACTATAAGAAAGCAAGACAGCACCTCCTATTGACTTCAGTGTGCTTTGGCTTGGACCCCTTCTAGCCTCATGGAAGCATCCCTTGATGTTTAAGTGGACCTGGAGGGGGGCACCATTTGGTATCGCTTTCCCTCTCTCTCCCTAGTTTCACACTCCAAGGGTAATATTTTCACACCAGGACCATCTGTCCCCAGTTTTCCCCACCTCCTGAGGCTGTATCTCAGCTCAGTTTGGCAGCCCTGCTTCCCTGCTGAGCACCCAGGCAGTTATGGTGTCCCTTACACGTGACATTGAAACACGTAGCTCTGAAGAAGGGATGTCTTCCTGAGGCTTTCCATTACATGTGTCCTCCCTCCACAGCACCATCACACTGTCAGAGACAAGGACTGCATGAGAGATTAATTTCGTGGAAGTTTTCCTCCTTGAATCAGCCAGTATTTGGGCTACGGATTGAATAAGCATCCCAAGGAAACCTGAGTGCTGCCAGACTTGTCTATCCAGTAAAGTTTGTACCATGCAATGTTTCTTCTCCACCCCTCTCTGCAGGAGCTCATGGCAGCCAGCACTCCTGATGGGGTAAAGATCAGGTTCCTCATTTCCCTCTGGCTCACACAATCCTTAATGCACAAGAAGGAAGCACAAACTCCCTAAAACTCCATTCCTCCACCCAGGATAGCTCTCAGTGTCTCCCGATTTTTTTCTAAAAATAATTTCCTGGCATCTGGTGCCTTTCCAAACCCTCTTTTCCAGGAGGCAGCAGCTTTGTGAGGTTCTCAGTTTTGATGCCTTCGAAATTTCAGAGAAGGTTTATGTAAGGAGCAGCCAGGAGCTGACAGCCAGGAGCCACAGGAGTCACGAGGCAGAAAATGCTGCCTTTAAACCTCATCTTCCTCTGTTTTGTTCCTCCATCTTCTTGATGGAGCAGGATGGACGTCTCTTCATAGAATCACAGAATCATAGAATCATTAAGGCTGGAAAGGACCCTTAGATCGCTATGTCCAACCATTGAGCCATCCCCACCATGCCCACTAACCATGTTCATCAGTGCCACATCTCCATGGTTCCTGAACACCTCCAGGGAAGGTGACTCCATCAGTTCCATGGACATCCTTTTCCAATGCCTTACCACCCTTTCAGAGAAGAAATTTTTCCTAATATACAACTTGAACCTTCCCTCGCATAACTTGAGGTCATTCTAGTCCTATTGCTAGTTACGAGGGAAAGCAGACCAACCCCCACCTCACCACAACCTCCTCAGGGAATTGTAGATAGCAGTGAGGTCTCCCTGACCTAGGAACAATCCCAGTTCCCTCAGCTGCTCCCCATAAGACTTGTGCTCCAGATCCCTCACAGCTTCATTGCCCTTCTCTGGACAAGCTCCAAGGCCTCAATGTCTTTCTTGTAGCGAGGGGCTCGAAACTGAACACAGCACTCTAGTACTGGACACAGTACTTCCAGGCACCTCAGCTTCTTCCATCACTCAGTGTGTTTGTTTTAGAGGTCAAAGCATTCATTTGCACTCTGATTGGCATTGGCCTGTAGGACCAAACTGAGTTAAAGTCTTCCCACCATGCAAGGAGCAAAGCCACTTACCCTTCCCTCTATAGAGGAACAAAATAGAAACAGAGTGAAATAGGAACAAATTATGTTCTTATCTGGGATCTTTCTATCATGTGGGACAACTCAAGACCAAGACTTAAAGCTGCTGCAAAAATTTGGACCATGTGCTACTAATAAACTTGTGAGGAAGGAGAGGACTTTGTGACATCACTCCCAGAAGGACATATCTCATTGGTCTCTATTGGAAATGGTAATTGATATCTCAGTATCACTGTTACTGAAATCACTTTGTTGAATGACACACTAAGGGACATTCAGAGCTCTGTGTACGCTCCCATCTGGTTGTGGTTGCCTTCTGGTCCATCAGTTGATAGGGCTGTAGGTCCCCTGGGTGTTCCATCAGCAAAAGAGGAGAGGACCCAGGACTGTGGGAATGCACTGGTATTTTTTCACGCTGGTGATTTTTCCTCTGCACATCCAAACTTCTGCCTCTATCATTACGCTGATAACAGTTAAAATGATGTGGTAGATCTGGGTGGAAGGAGCTGTAAACATCGCTGGTGCAAAGGAAAAATGAATCGCAGTTGTTGGAGGCTAACATGAAAGCAGCAAATTAATTTAAAAAAAAAAAAAAGGAATAAGGTCTGGCTAGCCTGAGGGCTGAAAGATATGCAGTATGTGGAACAAAAGGAGCATTGCATGAGAATAAACTCAGTGCTTGTGCCCACACTTGCAGAATTCACTTGAATTTTGTGGCAACCTAATTTTAGGAGGGACACAACCTGAGAAAAACTGTCGGGACACAATGGGTGGGTTGAGCTCAGCACTGTCCTGGGGCACAATTGGAACTCCTCGCTGGGCAAAGCTCAATTTGTTGGGGCATCCAAAATCCCAAGTCTCTCTCAAAAATGTTTGGGTGGACACTGAGGAGAGAATTAGAAGCCCGGATTTCAAAGCTGAAGTCCACTTAGAATGCAAAATTACCTCTGGGAAGGGTAAGAAGGAGGAGCCTCTCCCTAGTACCTACACGTCCTAAACACAAGCAATGCTCAGTATGCAAAACAGGACGTCTCCCTGTCTTCCTCCCCAAATTTGACTTCCTTAGCTCTCCTGATGATGCAGCTTGAAGCACAGAAGTGTTCTGTGAGGAATGTGTTTCGGGATGAAGATGAATACCTCAGAGCCCGACAGCATAAACACTCCGAGCCTGTTTGGCTTCTTCCAGTGCCAACTCTCTGGATGGACACAGAAAGCTCCTTCCCCACCCGTGGAGTCTCTTTGGTTGCCTCTGATGAGTTGGAGCTGTTCTGACCCAAAGCAGATGGAGTCAGTTACTTACACCACGGTCTCCTAGGTGCACTCTTGACCCACTGCTTGCTGGTCTCAATAGACATTTGCACTGGTGCCGGCTGATGGTTTCGGTATGACACAAGGAACATTAGTGGAGCAGAGCCAGACAGAGGCCTGTAGAGAACAAGCAGGGATGCAGAGCTGGGAGCAGCTTCGTGGTCCCACGTCAAGCAGTTGTGTGTTGCATTCAGGTGGCAAAAAGGGATATAAAACTTCCTTGCTCATCCTCTGCAGCTGGGCACGGTGGTGGGCATTGTCTGAGGGGATGCCACGCTTGGTGGGACATCACTGAGCATTGAGTTTGGTGGGGAGGTGGGGTTGTGGGCAGAGGGGCAGGAGGGCAGCTCTGAGATCTGTTGGCCTGGGACACTGTGGGAGAACAATTTAGTCAACTCAGTGCATGTGATCTCTGCTTGAGGCTCTGAGGAGCAAAGCAGGAGGACAACCTGACTCACTTCTGCTCCAGCTCCCTAGGGCAGAGCTCGCTTGGCTGTGTGGACTTAAGGGATCTGCCTTTCCCTTCACCTTTACCCCTCATAGCCTGTAACTCCCAGTAAACATTTGGGTTCCCTTGAAACATGCCATAGAATGTACGACTACCATCTCCTGCATAGCCCAGAGCAAATATTATCATACCTCCAAGACAGCTGAACACAGCTCACAGCTGCTGTCCCAGCAGCTGAAAGAGGAGAGGCGAAGGAATTTCAGAGAGAGCATGTGGGGAAGGATGTTAAAGGGTGGCAAGGACTTCAGCACTTGATGCATATGATTCCTTGAGATGTGGCCAACAGAGGCTTATTTGGTCCTGCTCCTTTGTAAACCTTCTTCCTATTTTTTTCTCCAACGAAAGAAAGCTTCAAGTTCAGAAGGAGCAAAGAAAGATTAAGTAGAAGGAGTTACATTTTCCTGGCTGCTATCAATGCCTCTTTTCCAGCTTTTCCCTTTTTTCTCTTCACACTGACATACCTTCAGTGTTTTATGAGCTGGACTGTATTTCATTGCATGAGGCACTGGCAGACAATCTGAGAGCCTTTTATTCTAAGGTGCTTTTCAGCTTCCAGGCTATGATCTGCATTGCCTCGAACCAGAGCCAGGCTGCAGCCGTGGGCCTGGCTGACATTTAACAGGGAAAGGGGAGTGAGGCATCAGCTCATGAAAGTGTTTGAAGGCTCAAGTGTTGCATATTAAGATATGCCAGTTCTGAACTCCGCACAGCACGCTCACTTGGCTGAGATATTCACCTGGGTTAATTCTTGCAGAGTTGACAGCACTGGACAGGCTGACAAAGTAACTCTAACTGTGATTTTCACCAGCTGCAAGTGTGCCCAAGATCAGCAGGAGACCAGCAAAAGTCTCTGCAAGGAGCTGTCAACCCATGGAACTCCTCATAGGGTGTTGTGGTGAATGCAACCCATGAATGTGGGCTTAAGCAGAGGATTCCTGGGAGAGAATATACCTGGGTATATTCTCATTTGCAGATGGCAAAAAGGGAGACCTAGATTGGGTATAAGGAAAAAAAAATTGCAATAAGGATGGTGAAGCACTGGCACAGGTTGCCCAGAGAGGCAGTGGATGTCTCATTTCATTCAAGGTCAGGCTGGATGGGGCTCTGAACATCTGACTGATCTATAGGTGTCCCTTTTCATTGCAGGGGAATTGGACTAGAAGACGTTTATGTGTCCTTTCCAACTCAAATGATTCCATGATTCTATGCATTTCAAGGCCAAATTCTCTCTGTGTTATTGGTTACTTCAGTTAAGGAGGTGCTGGGACATGCATTCTAATAACAGGTTGTGAAGCCAAGGTCATAACTCAAATTCACAATTTGCTAGCTACTAGGGACATCTGGTAAGATAAAGATAAGAAATCTGGGTAAAATCAGTCCAGGAACCAAAGAGCAAAACTGTAGGTGATGGGAAAGAAGTTGCTGGTGGAGTTTTCCTGCATATCCATATTGCAATTCAGCTGTGGTATATTACTTGTTGTTTTAACAGCAATGGTGCAGCTAATGGAAAAGAGAGACAAATGTGATGCTGCATTAGGCAGCTGAGCACACTACAAACACAGCACAGTTACCATGAGGCTTAGATCATTTCAGCATCTGGGAGAAGGCTGAGGACAGTCAGAAAATGAACTGGAGAGCAGAGGACCTGAAAGGGAAATATCTCCTCATGGAAAGGTGTGGCTGCCTGGACTGCCTGGGAAAGACATCCACAAGTTATTGCAGGAAAGCACCTAAGGCTGTTAGCCATGATGTGCAGGTGCAGTGTTAGAAGCAGAAGGTTGCAGGGCTGATCTGCTCCCATTAATCACAGAGTGAGGGTCAGGGGGATTAGGTCTGGGACTGCGCTGTGCAAAACTGGAGTGAAATCTTTCTATCCATGAATGGCTGATGGAGAGATAGAATAGAGCAATGTGCAAGCGCAGGGTTTGAAAGCATCTGAGAGGAGAGAGAAAATGAGTTTTTTCTTATCAAGTCTCACAGAGGTAGAGTGGACTTGGTACCACTCTTATGAAAATTTTTGTGTGCAGTTTTGGGCACCACAATATAAGGACATAAAACCATTAGAGAACGTCCAAAGGAGGGCTATGAAGATGGGGAATGGTCTGGAGGGCAAAATGTGAGAGGAGCGGATGAGTTTCCTTGGGTTGCTTGGCCTTGTAGAGGTTGAGGGGAGGCCTCATGGCGGCCTACAGCTCATCATGGTGGCCTACAGCTCATCATGGCGGCCTGCAGCTCTACATGGTGGCCTGCAGCTCCTCACAGTGGAATGGAGGGGCAGGCTCTGATCTCTGCCCTCTTCCGACACCCAAGGCTTCACAGAGGTGCAAGGAGCGGTGAAGGGACTCTTTGTCCCCCATATGAAGAGCAGTGTGGGCTGCTGTGATTTGAGGGTCCTCTTTTATGCTGAAGTCAAGCCTCTTCCCTCATCTCCCACACACCTTCTCTTCCCTTTTGCTTCCCTCTGTTTCTCCTCTTGACTGTGCTCTTTGTTGGCTTGTTCTGCTTGTAATATTGAAGTCTCTTTCATGCAACACTCCCCCACACAACGTTCATTAAGCCTCTTCCTGCTCCTTCAAAGCTGTCCCAGATGGTAGGAAATCTCCTTAGCCCAAAGAAGAACTCCAACTACAATAATTGCTTGTTGCTATCTGCTCAACAGCTCCTGGCTGTATTGTCTTGCCCTGTGAAGCCTTTGTTTCTTACTAATCTGCCCTGTTCTCTCTGTTATTGTAATATATCACGAATACACATTAATTATGTCAATCCTCAATTTGCTACATGATTTTGGCTGGGTTGGTCAATCCAAACGGTATAGATGTTAGGCTGTAGGCCAGTGAGTTCAGAAATTACAGCTGAGTTGATGTGCGTCACTTTGGGGGCATATGGTGCCTGATTTTCAGAGGTGTTGGAGACAGTTGACAGGACCTCCCTATGCTTCACATTGTTATGTTATGCATCTTCAGTGATAGCTTGTTTTAGTACATATTTGGCATTGCTTTCTTCATATTGTTTAGATCATGGAAAGTGGCATTAACACTAGTGGCAGATTTCTGCATGGCTCAGGACTCACTTGGTAGGTGGGAAAACCACAAAACAACTTCGCCCAGGCCCTAGGAAGATACCACAGAGATGGAAGGGTGTCCATCTCCCCAGAGGAAAGATCTAAGAGACACATGTTTGAGCCATCCTTGGGTTACACCCTACCCAGAGAAAACAGATATTTCTGAAAACACCATTCATCTCATCCTAAAAGCAGCGTGTAAAGTAGATTAGATACATCTCCTGTTTCTCTGCCTAATTAATCTGTCTCCCTCTAGCCTTGTTCTGATGTTTTCTCAGAAGGGAAAGATCAAGGAAAATTGCTATCTTTTCCCAACAAATTGAGCAGATAAGCAAAGTGCTGAAATTCTAGCTGGCAAAGAAGATCTCTATAAAGACAGCCTGCTGTATGAGGATGGATCAGCCACTGGCTGTGGCAGTTCTGGAGGACCCAAAATTGTGATGTCTCAGCTGAGAAGCTCATGGTTTACAGGCAACCACGTGAGGCTAAAGACCATTTCTGCGTCCAGGTTCTGAGCAGAGCTCAAGCCTTCAGGGTCAGGCCTGGGGCCCCCAGCACAAGAAGGACGTGGAGCTCTTGGAATGGATCCAGAGGAGGGCCACTGAGATGATCAGAGGGCTGGAGCACCTCTCCTGTGAGGAAAGGTTAAGGGAACTGGGATTGTTTAGCTTGGAGAAGAGCCGGCTCTGGGGAGATCTCGTTGTGGCCTTCCAGTACTTGAAGGGAGCGTCTAAACAGGAGGGGGAACGGCTGTTTACACGGGTGGGTAGTGATAGGACAAGGGGGAATGGTTTTAAACTAAGACAGGGGAGGTTTAGGTTAGGTATTAGGAGGAAGTTTTTCACTCAGAGGGTGGTGATGCACTGGAACACGTTGCCCAAGGAAGTTGTGGATGCCCCATCCCTGGAGGCATTCAAGTCCAGGCTGGATGTGGCTCTGGGCAGCCTTGTCTGGTGGTTGGTGACCCTGCACATAGCAGGGGGTTGGAACTAGATGATCACTGTGGTCCTTTTCAACCCGGCCCATTCTATGATTCTATGACAGAATTAAAAACCATGGAGATGTGGCACTAGGGGACATGGTTTAATGGGCATGGTGGGGATGAGCTGATGGTTGGACCTAAAGGTCTTTTCCAACCTTTCTGGTTCTATGATTCTATGATGTTGCATGTTTGAAATTCAAAGCCAACTTACTCGTTGGGAAAGGCAGCAGTTTTTCATGGAAGAACTGGCATCAGACTACTTAAAATGTTAGTGGAATGGTAGTGTTAGCCTATCCCTGCATGCCACTGCATTTCGTGTTTCCCATAGGAGCCCATTTTGGGTTATTTCTGGAGTTTGGGCACACAGGATTTATAGTAAGATGTGAGGTTATTAGGCAGGAAAATCCAAGCAATGAATTCAAAGCTAGATCCAATTTGCCTTAATATTGAAGACCCTTCAGATGTGGAAGTTTTGGTCAGATGTCTACATATTAATATGCAGTAATAGAAAACCATGAATCGAATTTAATCTTATGCTGCATTGACTTTCTTATGAGCTGATTTTATTTTAGGCATCCTGTGAAAGAATAGTGTGAGAAACTTTGTTTCTAAAAAAAATAAAGTAAAATTCTTGGTGGAGTAAGCTGCAGGCAAGGAGTAGTAGTATTTAAACTAGATGAGAGCACGGTACAAACACAGATGGCCATAACCTGTTGACAAATGAAGTGAGATTGCAAAGTAAGAGAACATTTCTCATTTTCAGAAATGGGAGGATCCAGGACAGCTTTCCAAAGAAATAATTGCTGTGTGAGAAATAAAGACATTTTCAGACAGAACTGGTCATTTTCTGAATGGACTTAAATAACACGATTGAGCACGATGGCAAGGAACTGGACTTTTTAACCCTAGAGGTCCTGTCTCATCCTATGCCTCATGGACTGGTCTCAATGATGAGTTTGTGATCACCGATATTCCACAAATATTTCTGGGCAAGAAATGAAGAATCTCATATCCCATTGAAACCTGAAAAGAAATAGATACTTGTTTTCTGCATCCATGCATTTCCTGGTGCTCTTTCTTCTTACTCCTCTCGAACCTAGGTCTTTCATGGCACAAAAAAATCAAACGGTTCCTTTTGGGAGTTTTTCTACTATTATTAATTCTCCATCCAAAGTCATGATCCTCTTATGCCATTACAGGTATTTGCTGGAAATAACGGTGATGTCCGAAAGAACAGTGTTAAGGATGTAGCATCAGAAACACAAGAGTATTTCAAAGTCTGAGATCCTGTGTTCAGTCATCTTTAGTTAATAAAGATTGAAGAGAGAGACTAAACAACAGACATATCCATTTACTCCAGAAACATTTATACATGTAGCAAAGAATTTTCAGAGAGATATTTTGGCTCTTCTGTAAGTTAATCAAGCCAAAGGTGCTATGAATCTGCCCAGTTCACTACTTTTTATATAGTTACAAGTTATTTTGCATCCCATTCTCAAAAATATAGACATATGATGAACCATGTATTGAATGAAACATCACTGCTCCGACTTCTGGGAGGAACAACTATAAAACTGTTGCCTAACTGTATGTTGAGGCCATGCAAAACTTATTGTCTGGCATCTCAAACTACAGCAAATTCATTGTTCTGGCATAGCTTTTACCTCATCCATCAGCTTGGCTTTCCTCAGATCCAAGTTCTTGCAGGTCTTCAGCTAAGGCTCAGCTGAACTCAAACTTGGTTCATTCTTGCCTGTCCCTGTTATTTCTCCACAATCATTTCTAACTCAACCCTCAATTTTCCTAAAATATTTTTGCTCCTCTTAGGACTTACATCTGACTCACGGAGCAATTTGAGCATTTAGTTTATTTAATGTTTGAGTTTGCTTCCTATTTTCATCCTGATTACAAAGGTTTAACCTCTTGCACCTCAGTAATGTGTTCCAGATTCTTCAAAACGCTCCTTAGTTTGTTCCTCCAAGTGAACAGCACCAGGTTAAATCCGATAGTGGACTAAATGGCCTGGAGATGAAGGCACTTGGGAGAACTAAGGTCTTTTCATTTTCAAGGTCTTTTTTTCCTTGCAATGATTCTAGTTTTTTGAGAGCCAAGAGAATGACCCTGCATTTGCTGGGACAGATCCATCTCGTCATTCATTTCCTTGTGAACAAATGGCCTCTGTGACAGCAATGATGGGCAGAGGGGATGCTTACAGGAGACGGCTGGGGGGAAATTTTGGTTTCCTAATGGGAGTATTGAAGTATGATTTCCATTTATCAGCATTAGCTTTGTTGTTCATTAGGAGTGATGAAAAATTTCAAGGTGTGAGAAGGCTGAGCCCGGTTTCTTGATAGCTTTCTCTCTTTGATCTGGGGAGTGCACAGCTCCAGCTCCCCACACCCCAGATGAGAAGAAGCTGAGGAACCACAAATGCTTTGGACCTGGCCTCCCAACCCCCTGGCTTTTGGGATTTCCCTTCACTTCCCAGGATGCAAGCTATGGAAAAGCCTTGAAGAGAGGCTGGCACAAAGCTGCTAGCTCTAGAGTAGAGCTGTGCTGGGCAACATGTGGTTACCAATCTAGTTTTTGTAGCCAAGTTCCAAAACTTCATTTTCCATTCAAAATGAGGAGCAATACTAAATTCTGGAATAAGAAAATCTTCCCCAACAGTGACGTAATTATTACCCGTCCAGCTCTAACAACCTGCACAGCTCAGACAATTCCACGGAGAAAGGGGGATGACAGCATCTGAGGGAGAAAGGAAGCAAGTGAGCAAGCCAAGCCATCCAAACTAACTTGATTTTCTCCAGTCTGGACTGTTTTCTACTAAAACATTTCCTTGGAGATCTTGGCCGGATCCTGATCATCCAGCTAGATCTAGTAGCATGATGCAGAACTCAGCTTGACAGATGCTGCTGTCTTTCACCAAAACGTGATGAGAACCTGGGTGACTTCACGTCCTCTCGAAGAACATCCTGTTGCCCTACCCCTAAAGCTGCAATCCCACAGCACTGCAGGCACCAGCTGTGTTGAAAACAAGCAGTGAGACATAAAATCATCCAGATTCTGCTCGCCTGCTTCCTCTGATTCACTCCTGCCTTCTTCTCTTTTCATCCTGGGACTCTCGGTGTTCAGTTTGCAGATCCCTCCTTTTCACAGCAATTGCCAGCATTGAAACCCCACTGCCTATTGCCTGCTGCCAAGAAACAGTATTTTCAGCTTGATCTAAAGATCCCTCACAGCCTGGCAAGAGCAGAGCAAGCATTTCAGAGTCCTTGCTCCTGCAGCAAGTATAAAGAGGGGAGAGGAGCAGTGCTGTCNCCTTTCCCTTCCCTTCCCTTCCCTTCCCTAAAAGCAATTGTTGGAATTTTTCAACTATATTGCCCAAAGGTTACTAAAACATAAAAACCCTGCAGAAACTCCCTAAATAGCCAATTTTTGTATATGGGGAAACTGAGGCTTGGAAACATGATGAATTCTCCTCCAAGAGGGGATGGGAGAGGACTAGCAATGAGCTGCCCCTGATCCTGCACAAAGTTTTCCTGTATGCTACATTCATACTTTGAACAGGAAAATTTCCAGCGCTGATTGGGTGTAGACCCCTTGCCCCTCCTAATGGGGAACAACTCAGCTCATATGAGGGCAGCTGCTTCATTTTAGCACACAAGATTCTGAAAAAGGTGCTGAAAAAGGAACTACTTAGTCATTTCTGGCTCCATTTATTGGTTAATTGTGGGAGAAATTTATTTCATTTTGGTATTCAACACCTTTATTTCCTCTGCATTTTCTTTTTCTTCGTGATCTTAGACAACGAACCACCTCCAGCAACGTGTCATTCATGTCCAATGCAAAGACTGTCCTATATTGCAAGGAAATTCTTTTGGGTTTTGTTTTGATTTTTGTAGAGCCACCGGTCCTGAGCTATGCAAGCTCTTCAGTGCAGGAGCTCTCTTTAATTTTATGTTTTACACAGTAATAGCAGCCCAGTCAGTATTAAAGCAGTACTTTTTAAAAAGCCAAGTGTGCTGCACTGGGGATACAGCTGATTGGTAGAAAACTCAGATATGGTTAAAAAAGAGATGAAATGAAGGTGTAGTCAGTGTGCAAGTTCCTATCCATGTATGGAGCAGAGGGGATGAAGAGATGCCAAGATGAGCGTTACCAATTCATGCAAAGAACCAATCTCAGTGATGTCTCCGCTTCCTTGCAAAGGTAAGCATTGGTTTCTGTGCTCTGATTGCTGCAGAAGAAGTGGAAAATAACAAGTACAGAATGTAAAAAATAAGGTACTACAGGCATAGTAATTAAATGTGTTTACTCCCTTTGCCCATGTTCTGCTTCCAAACTGGGGAAAGCTCACAAAGGGCATGGAAGTCAGCATGCAAACCCATTTGCTCCCATTTGTACAGAGGCACAAGCCAGATCAAAAGACATCAGCATGATGTGTTCCTACCAAGAGAGACAAAGTCATCTGTTGGTATCAGCTGTCTCACATCTGCTATTGACCTGCAGCCCTCTGATCCTGAGCAGTCATGACTTTGTGTACCAGGGCAGGTTCCTCAATGTCTCCTCAGCAGACTTTCTCTGCCAGAACTTTGATCCAAAATCAATCACTGTACCTCCAAATGGATCAACACTCGATTTACCTTGATTCTCTTGTTGGGACATAGGTGTGGTTTGTTGGGAGACCTTTTGCAGAGAGGTTTTATAAGGGGTGGCATTGGACATGGTGGTGATGGGCTGATGGTTGGACTTGATTATCTTAGAGGTCTTTTCCAACCTTAATAATTCAATGATTTTATGATTTTGTATTAAATGCAGTTCTCAGGGAAACAGTTATGCTCTCAGGAGTGGCTCCTAAAGGCCTCCAGCTTTGCTCTCTACCTTCTGTCTTGTGACCCTGGGCCTGGGCAGAATTTGGGGCAGCTATGTAGAGAGCAGTGTAGAGCTTGCAAACTCTTGCTATGATTTTTAAATCCACAAATAAAATAAGCACAAAGATTTGAGAAATAATTAACTCCCTAGGGTCTCAGAGTCTGTTCACCTTATTTCCTGAAGTAACTACTTATGCAGGGATATCTTGC